>JAUMHQ010000081.1:10580923-10603344 GCA_032361165.1 Enteromius paludinosus
TTAATAAGGATTTTTATGACAATTTTTCCCTATATGTATATTGCCACCGGCCTTGTGTTTGTGTTTATGGTGATGTTCTGTAAAGAAACGTTTGCAAAAAAACCGCTAAAGTTTGCTAGCACCGATTGTACAATATCCCCGGTAACGCATTGTTTTGTTTCGCTTACGGCCGTATGTGTACATGTAAATGAACGGTGCTTACATTGGCGTATGTCCTCTGACGTAACATTAGGAGCTAGTGACAATGGATGATGACGTATAACAAAATATTTAACCCTTCCTCTTTCCACTTTATTTTAAGGGGCAAGGGGGAGGGGCGAGGGGTAGGCAAAGGGGTACAAAATAGAATTGGGATTGGGCCTTAAATGATATTATTTACACATTTATGAGCACGTAACCCAACCCCTGCCCCTAAACCTACCATCTGTCAACAAAACACAAGATATAGCAGGCAGATGCAACTACCATCAGAAATTATAAATATAAAAAAATGTGAAAAATATAAATTGAAATACATATTGGCAAAACGATTGATTTGTGAGAGGAATAGATGCAGTCACTGTCTCCGTGTTCCATATACTTCCTGAGCGCTGCTGCAGTCGATTTAAAAAAATGCAGCTACAAGAATCCTTACATCAACGTTGGTTCTGAAATTCTATTGGTTCTTGTGTGTCTCGTGATCGATTGCGTCATGCTACGGGACGGGAGTATGTTTTCTGAATGACACGTGAGCGTGCTAACAGAGCGGGATCATTTTTACTGATTAAAACCTTGTTTGGCTTCGGAAGACTTGGAATGTGACACGAATTGTTTGTAATGTATTTATACTGCTTGTTGCAAACCATTACATTAAGCAAAACAACTGAAAGCAATGGAGGACCCTTTCACGTCGAGAAATAGCTAAAAAGGGGTACCTTGAGCTTCAAAAAGCGACGCAAAAGGGTCTTGACCTAGCGTCAAAATGTGATGAGTTGGAGTGAGACTGTGTTGCATAAAAAGACATGCATAACTGTCATAGTTGAAGGACACTTTTTTATTGGTTTGATGTAGCTTTTAGTTTTGTGGAATAATGTTGATTACATAAGGAAATAAATGTATGATTTAAACTCTTTTCTCTCTGAAAACAAGATTATGGTGTACTTTCAGAAATAAAAGTGCAAACGCTGCCACTGGGATTTGTAGTTTGTACCTGAAGGGTCAATTTTGGTAACTTAAAGGTACACATTAGTTCCAAAGGTGTACATATTAGAACCTAATAGGTAGAAAGGTGTACCTTTTGAAAAGGTACCGCCCCAGTGACAGCTTTTGTACCTTCTGAAAGTGTGCAACATTTAGAATGAGGCCTATTTTTGGAGGATTTAAAAATAGAAAAGTGAAACTTTTTTTTTTTTTTTTTTTGGGAGAATGTTTGTTGACTTTCATTGTATGTGTGTGTGTGTGTGTGTGTGTGTATGTGTATATATATATATATATATACACACACACATATAACTTGTTTTTCCATGGCTATCAGGAAATAATTTTTTACCATTCGTCAGAACATAAATAAAAAACTGATTAGAACAACAATGTGAGAAATGATAACAGATATTTAAGTTACAGTTTTTAAGTATTGTAACATTAACAGTTAAACTTGATTCACTTCTACTGTACCCAGAGTTACATTTCATCATCTTTATTACTGACATGAGAATGTATTGTCTAATTGAAGTCATCCTTTTCTGTTTAAAAGATAAATAGTTTAGCGGTGGACGGGACCCTTCCACTGACACAGAAATCCCAGAATAAACGTGTACAATATTACTCCATCCATCAGCGGTCCCTGTCTGTGAAGCGCTTTGGCACTCAGAGTTTAATCCATTAAAGTGCACCCTTTCTCTCACCGGCCTGACATTGAGAGGCTGAATCCAACTTTGTGCTGACATCTCGCGCAGAGATCACCCTTTTATTCAACCGGCGCTGCCATCTCTGCCTCTTTCAATAATATCCTGACTCTCGGGTCACAGAATCAGGGCTTCTAGCCCCACTGCAGAGATTTGCTTGGTGAAAAGAGACGATGAGGGCAGCTCTACCTGTTGACAGGAGAGCGGAGAGCTGTCTAAACAACCGTTCCTTGTAATGACAGTTAATGAAGGACCTCCCGTGACTGCACAGGTTAAAGCAGGAGTGGTATTCATAACAAACAAGAGACAGTTTCTGAGCAGTTTGATTTGGATGCTAGCTTGCTTGAGACTGTAATAGAAAATTGTTGGGTGTGCTGACATTAAGAACGTTCTGAAGAAGCATTATGTGTTGCATATGCACATTTTGGCCACATTTCAGCTATGTTGTTGCCAAATCTAATTCATATGACTTATTAACTCATCTGCTTGTAAAGGTGAACTTAGGCAATCGCATTACGTTTGATATAAATGACTAATAAAATGAATTGAAATCAATTTTGGATTGAAATTAGTGTCCAGAATGGCAAAATAGTGGTTAAATGAATAGATCTCCCAAAAATGAAAATGACCCCATGCATTACTCACCAAACCATCCTAGCCATTTATTCAATACGTCATACCATAACGAAATCAGCCAAGAAACCGGAACTCGCCTCTCACACGAATGCGCATATAGTCGTTGCCGGAAGTCAGTGATTTGAGCTATAATGTTTAAAATATTCAGATTTTTGTAATAAAAACCCATCAATGTGCTCTAGTAGACATGTGTTAACCACTCTGAGGAATATAGGCTGGTTTTACGATGGATAAATCCGATTTATGGAGTTTGGCATAACCAAGCTTGGAAGAAAATAAAAACAAAGAAAGCCATGTACACCTAGGATGTCCACTCACTACATTTCCGCCTCTAGCTATATAAACTTAAAACATCATTATTATTATAAAAAGATAACTTTGACATATGTTGTGTCTTCCATCAGAAAGATGGAAACGTTAAGAGCAAGGGGTTGCTGGAGAGATGGAAGGGGGGAGATTATGGAGATGGAAAATGGTCAGCGTAACTTGTGTCTCTAATGGACAAAACCCTATGAGGAAATGTTATCTTAGGAATGGAGAAAAGCAGACTCCAAGAGTGTATTCTTGTTGACACTATTTAACATATAACCCTTTGTCTTAATGTCCTCTAAAAAAAAAAAAAAAAGATGACGACTTGACGATTGGAGCAGCCGAAACACTGCGCAGGAGAGAGAAAGGAAAGGGGCAGTAGCTGGTGCTTTAAAGTGTCAAAGCCTTTGTAGCTGTGACTAGTTTATGATGCTGATGTCAAGCATCCCACTCAATGAGGTCTTTGTCCCGGACTGAGACCAGGGCAGTGGGAAAACTGCCCACATTTAGTCGGCAGGCCCATCTATCTTTCTGCTAGGCCTTGCTGTCCCCTTTGTACCAAAACTCCTGTGTATTAAAGATCTCCCGGGTTAATGTGCTGGAAAATTGGCTTGCATTTTTATAGGAGGAGGCCAGCTAAATGAAAGAAAAACAACTTAGGGAGGGCAGAAAAGGACGAGAAAAAATATCTGAAGGAGTGATCTGAGAGGGCAGGCCCTCAAGACTTGTATCCTGTGACCTCGATAAAAGAGAAGCCTCTATGTCACACTGGAGACAGTCCTGTAGTCTGCCAGAGTGTGTTTCCATCCATTTATCATCAGAGTCATAAGCAGTGGTTGTTACTGTAGATGTGTTGACCCGGTCACAATGCACATATAGATACATTACACATAAATCTAAAGGGAACACCAACGAAGGATGGAAAAAGGGGGGGTAGAAGTAGTATTGTGTTATACAGTCAGCTAGAAAGGAGAAACAATCATCACCGCAGATACTTCATCCACCAGGTCACTCCGTCTTTGTCTAACTCATTTTCGCAGAACCTTCCCACAGACGTCAGAGCCAGAGCCTGTCACCTGCCCGGCTGCTCGTTGTGAAGTTCCACGTACACAATTGGACCCATCAGTTCAATCAATAAGCTCTGGGTGTCCAGCTCATTGGACATGTTTATGGGTGTGGGAGGCTAATTAGGAGAGTCTTCCCAGGCTTAGAGAGAAGAGCCCACTCAACAGCTGGTCAATACTGGACTCCTGTCCTTAGGTCAATTTTGTGGTAACCCTAGAGAACCACCGGGACAGCTACAGGTCCACAGAGGCCAATTGGGTTAATAGCTGGCCTGAAGGCCTGAGATTTCCAAGAATGTCTCAACCAAGGCTCTGAAATTTCCCATGATAGCGAGATACATATTGTGAAAATAATAATGCTAAAATTAGTAAATGAAGTAGAAGAGGAAAATTAATAATAGAAAATAAAAATATTAATAATAGATCATTTATGTATCATTTATAATATCGTTGTTATTATATTAATTATATACATACTACTAATGCTGCAAATGTATATGTACAACAACAGCAATAATGATGATAATCATAATAACAATATGATAAATTCATTCTTCATGTTAATAAATAGTTGATAAGATTGTCGATTGAAAATAATAATAATTATTATTAATACAAATATTTTATTCATCTATTTATTTACTTTATTATTATTGATGAATTATTATATAGATTATTATTATAAACTTATATATTATTATATACTAGAATTATTATACAATTATTATTATTATTATTTCTATATTTACTTATTTAAATTGTATTATTATTATTATTATCCAGAAAACTGGATTGCAACACGTACATTCCACAGACATAATTTACTATTTGTGGTATTTGTTTCTTCATTTAGCTCTTTTTCTTTACTGTGAGAGATTGCTGTCGTATTTTTCCCCTCCTCTGTTTTTGTTGTAAGTGGGTGCGCTTTAACATCAAGAGGGATCAGGATCTAAATATCTTTTTTTGTAAGTAAGGGGACAAGCTCAAAGTACACAGCCCTTGAGGACTACAAGTCAAACATTGGCCATTGACATCCAACAATCTAACCGCTTACTTTTTCCCATTCGGTGACCCAGAGGGGTCAAAAAGTTTTGGTCCCAGAAGTCTCTTAACACGCAGATGTTACAGTAACATTGCCAGGAAATAAGGCCCAAACAGCACCTCTGACCCGTCTGTCAGCTGATCCAGCATGGCCTCTTTTGAAATGGACTCCCCACTTCTATAAATTACCACATTTTCCCACCGTCTTTCCTCCATTCAGCAACTCATCCGCAGTCATTCGTTTGCAAGAGCCCTGCGGTCAACGAATAGCGATGGCCCAGTGGCTTGTGAATCTGACCTCTTGGCTCCAGAGAGGTCAAAGGGCTCACACCAGGGTCAGGGCCTCTCTTTATGTCTCCTCTCACCAAAGGCTCTGTAATGAATGGGAAGCCTGGGGGAAACAAAAGCTTTCAGGAGAGACAAGCGACAGTGCTCTATACATCAGCGCCTCTGCTCACTGTGACGTTCCCTTTACCAACTGAAGCGACAGAAACAAACAAACAAAACCCAAAAAAAGGCAGGAACTATGACTGGAGGGAAAATTAGATCTGTAAAAAGTTCTAAGGAAAAGGAAGACAGTGTATAGAAACTATATCTAATGACGTAACAGGCCGTCTGATCATAGTCATCATTGACTCCATCACAGGAGGGTGGAGTTACAGGACACATAGTAAACATGGCAAGATATTCCTGCTCTTCTGTGGGACTGATCAGCCTGCAGAGAAACCATTTGTACCATAGATTGGTGTATCTACAAAATATGTCTTGTACTTCAAGGAAATAAGTTGTATTGAGGACACTATATTTATTTCCAAATACATATTTTGTGTAATTAGGTTAAGGTCTATATAGAAAAAGAAAAATATATTTATAAAAAAAAAAATCTAAAGATAATTCATTAAAATCGTTTAAAACATTCTCCAACATTCTTTGTTTACGACTCTGGAATTTTTTTTTTTTTTAATGATTCATGCTATATAACACAGGTATTTAAAAAAAAAACACATTTATTTTGACTTTGTTTGCTATATGATAAATATAAATATTAGATGAAAATTTTAAATATGTTAACTAATTTAGAAAATATTTACATGTATATTCTTCATATTCTTCATATGTAATGAATAAACAGAACATATTTTTTCTTAAATATGTACATGTGTGTGCATTTATATAGACATAATGTGTGTGTGTGTGTGTGTGTGTGTGTGAGTGTGTGTGTATTATGTAAAGAAAAACTTGACTTTTTGATTATTCACAATTAATCGTTTGCCAGCACTAATATATATATATATATATTAAAGCTATATACAAATATTTAGAAAGAAGACAAAATATGAAAATACAACGTAACAAAATCACACAACAAAATAAAGAAAATAATAACAATTTATAAAATATTAATTATTATAATATTATGTAAACAATACTGACATTACACTGTTTTTAATCAAACTAAATCATTTAGTCATTTACACTTTTTAAAATCATATATATATATATATATAGTTTGTGTTTGTATGTATGTATATATATATAATGTATATATTATGGTATTTTTATGATTAACTGAAATCATACCTGTCTGATATTGCATAAAGCCAGAGAAAATAGACATGGATAACGCAATAATAACTTGGTTCACTCGTTACTAGGCTTCAGAGATTGCTCATTATTCAGTGGTCATATCCCTACAACTGAAAGAAAAAAGAAAAAAAATGGCCAATTCTAAATAAGAAAACATATTTATCACATAATCACACATCCGGGAGAGTTTCTTAACGCAGTCTGTTTTTTTTCCCCCCACCACAACCTGTTTTTTCAACCATTGCATTTGACCCCAGTAAAACTATATCAGCAAACTAATAACCGGGCAAACCACCAATCTACTGTGTCCTCATCCCTGGTCTTTTGCTGTAATGTGTTGCAGATTCCAGAGGTCGTTGGCGGCAGAGTAGTTTTTAAGCAAATGGCATGTGGTGAGAGGTCAGAGTCAGGGGGCCCAGTGGGTGAAAGGTTGAATAACTCGAAGGAAAGTTGTAACTGTTTGAGAGGGGAGATGTTTAACAGGTTAAGACTTTTCCAGCTCTCATTTTAAGCCAAAGGAAGAAAAAGAAAACACACACATTTGGGCTTCCCATCCCCTTTTTTTGTTTTAAATCTATAATTATTTAAGACTTTTACATTTAATTTTAATTTAATCAATTTTATGTTTTTTTTTTTTATATTTCTCTCTTTTATAGTTGCCTTTTCAATCAGTAATTTTTATAATCACAACTCGCATGGCATTCATCATCCAGGTGTGGTTTTAGAATAGACCACTCCTATAATATATATAATGTGTTGCAAAATAGCTACATAAACAGCAAATTCTGCCAATTTCTGCAGTCCAAACTTTGGTAAATACATGCATAATCGCGTACATAATTGTGTAATAATTTAGATAATCTCAAAAGATTGCAGTGATCCTGCAGTCATTAGAAGACATTATTGCATGCATTATATAGTGGGTTTTAAATCTTCAGGAAAAAAAAAGTTTGATTGCAGACAAGAACAGATCACGGTTTCTGTAGAGTTCAAAACGCAGGTGTTTAGAGCAGAACATATACTTTTCCACTAAATTAGGCGTTGAGGGCTGAGAGAGGGGTTGGGAAAATTTGTGGAATTACTGGTTGATTTTAACCAGATGATTGCTGGAGTTGGACACCAGAGAGTTTTCATTAGGGGCCCTAATTTACAGGCCTACCTCTGCATTCCAGCAGATGGTCAAACTCCCCCAGGTCTTAAAGTTCATTCCGATCACACACGTCTGGGACCGAGGACTGTAACTTCTGAGAGAAAGGAGATGGGGAGGAAAATCACAGACGCAGCAATAAAACACAAGACACAAACAAATAAAAGATTTGTTTGTGCACCAAAAACCAGAATGTGCTCTAAATAGTTTCATTGTGGCTCATTAAAAACCTGAAACACTGGCCAATATAACAATATCTAAATGATGAAGATAGAAAGATCTTATATCTTTTATATATATATATATATATATATATATAAAAAAAAAAAAAAAACATTTGTATTGTTTTGTCCTTCAAACTTCAGTGCATTACTTTGTAGTTCTTATCTTATTAATCATAGAGAATACAATCAAATGAATGAATCAAAAGGAAGATGAAATATTGATAAGCATAGCAAGACAGCAAAGCACAACCATGTTCCTTGCAGGAGATGCATTTAGGTTAAAAGGCCAAAACTGATGTTGTGACAAAGTGTGCATGACATGCGGTGGTTTGTTGCAAGATTATGAAAGGCATCTCATAACTGATACGAGGAATTGCTTTGTGAAATGTTTGATGCATTTAAGAATTTGAGGAAGGAAAAGTCCAGTTCAGAAATTAATGTCTTGTAAAATGAAAAGCTATATTACCTGCAATTGTACTGTTTTTGCTTAGGTAAACTTGCAATATATTCACATTTCAAGACAGATATTATACAGAGATCATTAAAACACATTTTTGGCATAATAAAAAAAGACAATTCTGGTTGCACTGTTCCTTTAAATGTACTATATGAGTGAGTAAGTACATAAATAATGCCTAACGCCGAACACTGGCAACTATTATCAACACAGGCTGTCATTCTGTCTTCACGTGTGATATTATCTGATTGCTATAACCAACGCACTGGATTCTCTATGATAATAGCACATTATGTTCTGGCAGCAGAGTGTTGCCTCTTACAGACCGCTTGTAACACGTATGCATAGCTCTGAAGGGTCAGGTAATGACCTCTCCTTGGTGATGTTTTTGCAAACAGTACAAAACACAGGTGCAGTCATTTTCATAATTCTTTCCCATGCTGTCACTTAGGCCACAATATCTAATAAAACAAAACCAGTGCTTCATGTCAGCGTATTGAGTGAAACTGGCTTTAAAAGAGTTGTGTTATACACATGCGAGGAAGAACTTGCACTGCGCACAGATAGCTGAATTTACTTCTGCGAGTTTACTTCTGCACACACACACACACACACACACACACAAAACAAAACACAGGTTCTGTGACATCCATTAGTCTTCCTCTTTAGCCTCTGTGTCAGATCAAGAGACTCATTGGTCAAAATTGCAACCAGCAGTCCAAACAAGAGTCTGCTTCAAGACAGTTCAGAGTCTGGTAAACTTTGAAATCCCCCCCATTACTTCACCAGCACAATAAATCAAATCTCAGGCAGTGTTGTCTTGTCAGTGACCTTTGATCTCGCACAAAAAGAGGTCAACACGGCCGACGTGAATTGTAAAAAAACGGGCTGCTATGTAAACACCATTAATTTCTCCACTGTATGGGTTAGGGAGCTGTATGTTGAATTAAAGAATGCCTCAGATGTCTGGAAATCTGAAGTTCTAATGGTATTTCATTCATCAAATTGTCTGGCTCAGCTAATAGCTGCTGGCATTTAAGTTTTAACTCCAAACGACTAGTTGATGACATGTTTCCCCCACACATGTGTTCTGATAATGCCAGATGAAAAATGATGTGGTATTCGATGTCTCAGCTTCCTACTCTCCTGTGTTCGCCGAGGGAAATGTTTTTTTTTCTGTCCCGTTTAGAAATTTGAGCATTACAATTTAATTAAAAGTCACAAATCTTTTAAGTCACACTTATCATGTTGTCCCAGACCGCCCTATTACACACACACACACACACACACATTCAACATGAGATTCCTCCTTCATCTACAACTGTACAAACCCAGTTTAATGACACCAATGACTAGCAGGGGGGTATTACGTTTAAATGAGCTTGTTATTGTTTCCAGCCCATTACTTGCTAATGCTAGAGTAAACAAATCTGCAGGTTGCAAATAAGTTCACCTATCAAGTACTTGCGAATGTGTGTGTAAGCAGCAGACAAGGAGTGGGATGGACAAAGGGTAAGTACAGGGAGGAGCGGGCTGTGATACGGCTCTGTCTAAATATAGCCTCATGCTGCTAAACAGACGTCTTAGCACCTTCTTGTGCGTAATTAAGAGTCACTCTCACCTGGAGATCGACTAGGCTACTTTTACCTATAGAGCAGGTTGTGACCTGTCACATCCCCTGTCTCTGCTTGGTGATTCATTGAGATGTTATTTTATATTATTTATTACTTTATTTCATTTTTTATATTATAATTTTTTTTTCTTTCTTTTTTATGTTATTTTATTCTATTTTATGCAGTTTTTTTAGGTATTTAAGACCCAAGTGTGTGCAAAATGGATGCTTTTGGATGTTTTAATTAAATTTAATTAAATTTAATTAAATTGTATTTAATTTTATTTAATTTTATTTAATTTTATTAAAAAAAAAATATTTTTTATTTTTTCTACTCAAAGGTTTTGGGTCTTTAAATAAATAAATAAATAAATATATATATATTCATTAAAATTAATTCATTAAAATGATCAAACATGACAAGCTGATATTACTGTTCTTACTGTAAATGTAGCATTATAGTGAGATTTATTTTATAATTGTTATTAAATATTTATTATCCATATACTTCATGCCCACTATTGCTACTTCTTTTGTATTAACTGTTTTCTATCCACTGTTGTGGTTGTGAGTTGCAATGCCTATTTCCCAGAGGATGAAACTGTAAAGGTAACTGTAACACTGTGATTGTTTGAAATACCACGTCAGCCCCAGCCGTCCATGCTGCTAACCATTTTTTTTTAAGCTGTGCCATTTTTGTTCTCCACAGAGAACACATAAAGTCTAAAAATATTTGTATCTACTTGAAAAGAAAACCCCTCCCCCTCTGACAAAACCAAAACTAACGAGAAACTAAGCAGTGAGTCTCTCCTACTGTAAACCAATTGGGAAGCATTTAAAGCTCTATCCATTAGGTTTCAAATGAACATCTAGAGAGTCAGTCTATCCGTGCTCTTATTGACTGAAGATAATAAATAGTCTTTAAATTGTCCCTGAAATTGTGTCCAACGGTGATTACAACCGGAGCCATGCTGTGCCTGTGTACAATAAAGAGAGAGAGAGAGAGAAGGAGTAAGAGATGTGCAGTAAGAAGGGATAAAAGTGAAAGGATACAGAGAGAGGAAGGGGGAGGAGAAAGAAAGATGTGTGTGTGCACTTTCCTTTAATCATTGGTCTGCATGTTAAGAGCGGGCTCGGGGGGGTGACTGTGTATCTCAGTATCTGTGGAAGCCCATGCGTATGGAGTGGTCTTTCACACATCTCAGTCAGGATTTCACGAGCTGTCACTCCTCTTTTGAAATCCAGTGGGGTCTCTCCCTTTGACTCCTCTCTGTCCAATAGAGCTGGAGACAAGCCTCCTTTCACAATGTCTCTATTTTGTTCTTGCGGGATTCTTCACAGAAATATTTTGCAAGGTACAAGCAGTCTAGAAGCGAAGATTGCGACGAGCAGTTACCGCTCAATTAAAGCGCAGATCGCTCGAAACTGAATACTCAAAGCCATATGAACAACAGAAGCATGGTGTCTTGGCATGCACAAAAAATATGAATAATTAAGTAGTTACATTTTCAGTAGTTTGACACGTTTGCTCTCCGGAGTGCAGAGATACCACAAATAAAAGGATATCTATGAGAAACTCCCAAAACCCAGCAAGTGGTTAAGCAAGGCACATGCTGTTTTAGTAAGAGAAACTGCTAAGGGCCTCTGTGGGGGTGAGACTTGGCTCCTCGCTTTAGGAGCTTTCTATGCATTGTTAATCTTTGTGTAATGAGGAATTTAAGAGCAGGAGTGCAAACACACGTAGCATCCAGTCAGTGGCGTGTTTGCTGGGGAATAAAGCCGAGGGTAAGCCAAGGTGAAGCCAAAACTACATCGCAGTATTATTCTATGTTGCTTGGTAAGGGTTTTACAAGTAAGAGTGGTGACATCCAGACTAATTCTAGTAAAGACCCATCCGTCAATGAGTGGCAGTTTGCTTTGTTGCAAAAGAAACACTACCAAACTTAAATAATACCATAATTGTGGCCCACTCTCTGAAGTTTTAACATATATTAATAAATTGTCGAAAGAGGCTCCAGCAGCAGGCCTGACTCTCTTAGTGCTAAAGCTGTGTTTGTTGTAAATAAAGCAAGTAGACTGCAAGAAAACTGATTTTATTAAAAAAAATAAATAAATAAATGTAGTCTCCAATTTAACATTCATAAAGGCTCATAAAGTGGCATTTTTGCAAATGTAAATGTTACTTTAATGTTGATTATAATGATGGTGATGTTAAAAATACTTGTTACAATATTTTAATAATAATAACAATTATTATTAATATTTAATTGTTCATTTTTTATGATAATTATTATTAGTATTATGGTGGTTGTTGTTGTTATTGAGCATAATTTATTATTATTATTATTATTATTATTATTAATTTTATTATAAACAACAACAACAATATAATAATATAATAATAATAAAAGTGATACATTATCATAAACTATTAAGAATTTAACAATAACATCAATAATAATAATAATAATTATTATTATTATTATTATTATTATCCAAAGCAATTAATAAAGAATAAATAATATAATTTAAAATTAATGTTAAATAATTTCAATAATTAAATAATTTATTTATATTAATATTAAAATAGAACATTTATATTTACGTAATATCTAATTGATGAGCTCATAACAAGCTTTTTTAAAAAACATTTTTAATAAAATTATTATTATTATTAGTAGTAGTAGTATTTGCTTACAGGTGTGTAAACATAAAATTTGAGGTGAGAATCAGGGTATGATCCAGTTCATACCAGAACCTGTGAAACAGCAGCTCTTGTATTTATCCTGAGCATGTGTACGGTTCACTGTAATTTTAGATTGTATTGTTTTAGAATATTATTGAAAAATATTGTTAATGTTGTCATCATCTCTATGTCAGTTGAAAATAAAAAGGGCACAGTTATCACAGTACATAAAAAGGCTACATGATGCCACTTGTAATAATCAAGATGGATAGCCCCAGAATCTGCAGTGAGTTTAACAAAAGTGGCATTCTCCTGAGCTCAGTGTGGGCAGTCTCATTGTGTCTGGGTGTGAAGCTCTACTTTCATCTTTGTACTCACCCTCTTGGCCCGCATTGCTTTTGGCAGTGCCAAAGAGGCTACCCATCCACATGCACTCACACTGCAGAGCTGAAGAGGCAGCTGATATTGACAGTCTTCTCGGACTAGGATAGGCTGTGCTAGAGAGAGTAAAAGAGAGAGGGAGAGGGAGCCGGGCCAGGACAGCGCCTTGAGTCTCACCAGCTGCACCCTGTCTTTAAGAAGGGGATGGAGAGGCAGCTCATTGAGGCCCTGGCAAACGCTAGATCGTAAACTTTCCCCTGCCTCTCCCTTTGATTGTCCTTGGACATCTGCCTGGCCCTCCCATCAGGAATGTGTGGCAGCTGTTTGCTGCAAGTGCCTTCACCGTGTGAACTCGGGCCTGTGCACGGGCCCCGGCTTAATGAATTGAGCCAACTCTAACCAGGTCGTCTGGGACACCCGTCTGCAGTGCATAACTCTGCTGTGGGGATGACAGGCAAGTGCAGGGGGCTGGAGGCTGGGAAATGTATATTATGGAGGTTAACCATTTGCCCCTGCACTGTAATTGGCTTAAATTGTCTCGGAACTGGATTTACTTGGGTGTGTGTTTGTGTGCACAGAGGTGTGTGTATTTATGCTGGAGGAGGGGCTTTCCAGACTCTGAAGAGAAGTGCAAAAGTTCAGTTGTGGATAAGAAAGCGTGTGTTTGTGTGTGTGTGTGCTCACATTTGGATAGCCCTTCTTAAAGGAAAATTCCAGGCTCAATACAAGTTAGACTCTTTTGACAAAAGAGTGTGAAAGAGTGGATTAGCACAAAAAAAATTACTCAAAAAAAAAGTAGACACATACAGTATTTGAAGGGTTTAAAGAAGCATACATTTCGAAACTTGCACAGTAATTCTTCTGTTTAAACTAAAAAAGCATATCATTGTTAATAATAAAAGTGTTTAATTTTTTTTGCTGTAATTCCTGTTAAAATGAATTTGTGGTGGTGATAATAATAATATTATTAATAATTATTAATATTATAATATTTTGTTTGGTCTTTACAGCTGTTTGTTCAAATTATAATTCAATAAAAAATGTGAAAGCAATTATATATTATTATATATAGTAGTATTTTATCATTTATTTTTATACAAATAATATATAATTCAATTTTATTCTAATTGTCCTTATCTGAGCTGTACAGCTGTTTAAATCATGAAGTAAGTTGTAGGATTTGCCATTGTCATGCTGATAAAGTTGTACAACATGCATAACTTTATACAGAATTAGTATTTTTTAAATACTAAAATTATGTTAACATGCATATAGTTTATGTCTTGTGTCTACGCTATTGAAACATTGAGTATTTCAATAGTTATAGACTGGCCCCATTGACGTTCATTGTAAGTGCGTCACTGTAACCCAGATTTGTTTGTTTGTTTGTTTGTTTACTTTAAAGAAAAGGCCAAACAAGTAAAAACATATTTTTTTGATGCTCACCATTAAGCCACAAATGAGGTTGACTGAGCTGAACTTGTCTCGAACCCAAAATATAACACAAGTAGTGATTAAGTGACCATACCATGCTCTCACTTAAGTCTAATGCGTCGGTCTAAGAGTAAAGCAGTTAGAGAGGATGAGCCAGACTCTGGAAGAGCGCCAGACTAAGTAACAGCGCTCCGGTCTCATCGAGAGCAGGCGGGGATTCTGTTAACTCACCACACCTTATCTGCTCTCACTAAGACAAGCAAGCGAGTGCTGAAGAGTCAGCAGGGATACAAAGATTAATCATGGAGCAGGCAGACACTGCAACTAATGCTTCACTGCAGGAGAGGAGCAGCTTCTGGTCGGCACGGCGTACTGTATCAAGAATGGATTAATCCACATCACAATGCATTTACAAGCGCAGACAGCTTTTTGCTTAATTGTATGGCAGGTGCTCCAATCAAAATTAAGTGCACCTGTGAACAGAAAATCAAGGATTAGTTTATGAATCTATTTGTTTGATATTAGAATAGTCATTAGATCAGTTTTTCCCGAAGTATTTGTGAATTTATCTGATTGCATGACTAGACATCTGTTGTTTTTTTAAGGTTGCACACACCCGTCATGCAAGAAAATACTTCTTGGCGGCCGGCATATGTTTACAACAACACATCTCGGGATAAAATTACAAAGGTGTGGATGCTGAGAGGATGGGAAATCCCTGATGCAATGTGGAATGCTTTGATATCTCTCTGTCTTTACTTGAAAGCATGAAAAAGGTTAAGATCGCAGTCTCAATTCATCTTAGCGTTAGTCTTAAGCAGACTTGGTGATTACAGATAATGTGGGGAGTCCTGCTTCCAAACACGCAGACCAACAAGTCAAAGGTGCTGACAGGAGGAGAGGAATCTGGCTGTTTGTTTGAGAAGCAGGATTAAATGACTTGGCACGTTCTGATATGTTGAGACATGTCGCTCATGTAGAGGATGCAGGTTTGAGTCTGGCTCGCATTTTCTCTGCTGATTAAATAAATGTACTATTTTCAGAGCTGTATTTGCATAGTTTTTTTATGTGCTATTTTAGTACACATGTCCTGGCATGTTAAACCATGGATACTAAGCTGTGTTGCTCATATGGATGGCATAGGTTTGAGTCCAGCACATGACATGTAATGAACTTGTTCTTCTTGTCATTCCCTGTGCCCTATGATTAACTAAAATGCTCATTTTTTAGGGCCATGTTTAGCATTTGTGTTTGACCCGGCTCATGTATTTTTATGAGTTTCTCTATTCCTCCGTCTCATTATTTCAGAAATATTGAGCCATGATGCTCATGTGGAAAATGCAGGTCTGAGTCTGGCTTGCATCATATCTTAATCTTGCCCCCACCCCACTTTTTCACAGTCCTTTTCTCTGCTCTGTGATTTAACGAACGGTTCCATCTTCTGTAGTGCTCAGCACTTGTTGAGCCATGGTGTTCATGTGGATGTCACAGGTTTGAGTCTGGCTCGTGTAATTTCCCTATATTGTTTCCACCAATCTCCCTGTCATTTCATCTACTTTATGATTACTTCCAGCGTTTAGTGCACATGCTCTGATACGTTCACATGTTCTGAAATGTTGAGCCATGATGCTAATAGGTTTGAGTCCTGCTTGCATATTTTCTCCCAGTCATTTCTTCTCCTTTACGATAAAACAAAACATATTTTTTTAAAGCTGTGACCTAGCGCTTAGCAAATGTATGCATGCAACAATTTGTTGAGCCATACTGTAGTATTACTTCTCAATCTCCTTGTCATTTCCTCTCCTTTATATAATATCATTTTTAACAGCAAGAGGCAAATGCTATTTTCAGCAGTGCCAAATATCTTAACCTTTGACAGCCGACCCATGTGAATAGGTGCACATAATGGCAGCTATGAATTTTACGGTCTGCATTTTTGTTTTTATATGAGTCGTTTAGTAGCAGCTATGCAGATTAAAGCTCGGTGCAGTGCTTCCCAACTTATTACAGACTTGCAAATAGATCGCAATTGGCTTGTTTGTAAGTTGTAGCTGTTTCGTTTTATTTGAGTTCTTTGCTTCGGTCTCCGATGAGGCAATGCGGCGCTCTCCTTAGAGCATGATGTGTTGTTTAAAACCTAATCAGAGACTAACTAGTCCCCAGTTATTTGTTTCGGGGCCCTGACGCTTGAGAGTTCCCAGATGTTGTGGAAGGTAGGGAGTCGATTGTTTATACAGCAGCGAATCTTTTCCAAACACACACGTTCTATCAGCCTGCACGGCTATCTATCAGGGGAGGCAGAAGTTACAGTTTTTCTGAAGTCAGGCAGACACAAAAGCCCTTCGGCAGCAAATTACTACTCCCACCCCACCTGCTGAAGCCAGCGTGCTGGCGGCGCAGCGCTCAGACGTGAAACCTGCCTCCGATCGATCGGTTGTTGTTGCAGCTGGGCTCCGCTTGATGGTTTATTTAAGCGGCTCCACATGCTTGTGGAGGGGGGAAAAGCAGCTGAATACATAAAACAGGCTCTCAGAACCACTTTGTGGTCC
This sequence comes from Enteromius paludinosus, assembly GCA_032361165.1. Classification (NCBI taxonomy): domain Eukaryota; kingdom Metazoa; phylum Chordata; class Actinopteri; order Cypriniformes; family Cyprinidae; genus Enteromius; species Enteromius paludinosus. The sequence goes on from JAUMHQ010000081.1 coordinate 10,597,934, forward strand.
GGGGGAAGAGTAAATGGAATAATAAAATCCAAATGGTTTCATCCTATTTTCTGGGCTCGTAAATCCGGGGAGTCACCATTTACCTTTATGATCCAACGCATACGGAGAGAATATGTGTGTGTATGTGTTGCGGGGTGTGAGCGTGAGAGAGTCCGTGTGTGTATTTTGGGTGTTTACCTGGAAGGATTCACCAAAAGACTGAAGAGCACATATGCTTACACGATGGGATTTTAGGTGAACCGATTTCATATTTGATGATTTATGTTTTCGTTTTCCTGACTTGCTTTTTATCATGCATCAAGCGGAAAATGTTTGATTTGAGTGCCATGGTTTTAAAAGGCCTGTTAATACTTTCACAGAAATTGCACAATGCAATATGCATTATGAAAATAAACTTGCGTGTGTGTGTGTGTGTGTGTGTGTGTGTGTTATACTGTAAAAGAAAGTGATACGTAGGATCTAGGCTGCATGGGCAGGTGAGGGTTTTGTTGTAAACTGACCAGCACATAACTAATGAAATGAGGTTCAACCAAAGTTGCATGACTGAGAGCGCATGCCATCCAGTTCACTGGCTACTGTAATGACGCTTTTGCCAATGAAAAGGCATTCTGTCTTTTGAGACGCAGTCTTGCATGGTTCTACAGAAAAGGAGAATGCTTTTAAGCAACCGGAGTGAGGAGAAGTGTGTTTAAGCAATGTCAAATATTTGCAGTTTCACCTGCATGTGTGACTGTAATGAGTCGCCAAGGTCAAGTCTAAAAGATTCACACGCAGACACGAACTGTTGAAAGTGGATTTTGATGTGGTTGTTTTGTTTGAAGTTACATATATTTTTGAAGTCCTTGCTTTGTATCTATATTTTTCCAGTTTGTACCAGTAAAGAAATTGACGAATTTATACCATGTGTGTTTAAAATCTGATTTCACTTTAACTTTGCATTTCTGCATTCGCATGATTTACCAAAAACATATATGCTCTCAAAAAGAAAATATCTGCTATGTTGCCAAAAATATGCATAAACCTGCAAAACTACCTGAAAAAAAACTATGTGCAAGTGTGCATAGCTCAAAAACTGCTTTAAACGCAAAGGATGGTCACAACAAATGCTGATGTAATTACTAATTTTTTAGCAATTAACTTAATTACTAAGTTAATTGCTAAAATCTAATTATTACATTCTTTTTTGACAGCATCCTCATTTTACAGCGTTTTTACACGAGTGCCTAAAACTTTTAACATTGCTATATTTGATGGTAGATTTCTTGAAGCATCTTTGTAGACGTTCTCCACAGTTCTTCTGGATTTAGTCTGTCTCAGTTTGTTCTGTCTCTCCGTGTGAATGAATGCTTTTGGAAATGTAAACTGATATGTCCTATACTGACACACTACAGCAAAAGATACATTTATTTAAAACCATTCTTTAGCTGGTGAAAATAGTAAATCTACATGGATATGTTCATCTTAACATTTTATGAAGAGATTAAAAAATGTCCTCTGTTTGGGAGAATCTCTGGTCTCCATGTGTTAGATAATCTGGTAGAGACCACATGCTTCTAGAGGCAGTCCGCACACATATTTGTGTTTGGGAGTGTCTGTGTGAAGTCATCCTGCCTGTGATGACTGCTCTTGAGCTGTGGAGGCCCAGAGCTGTCAGCAAAGCGTCAAGGTCGAGTCATGACTTTCCTCGTGGAGGGGTCACAAACAGCACAGAGCTCTGCCCATTTCCTTCCCATGGGGCCAAGGCAAGGATGTGTCCCGGACTTCCTACTGTCACAGAAACTGAGGAAACCACTCAAAGGAAACATGCCACAACTTTTGCTTTATCACATAACAGAACAGCTTTGTTCAGCGTTTTTTTTTTTTTTTAATTACTTGAGCAATGTTTAATTATTTTCCCTTTTTAATGGAAAGTATGGTACGTACAATAACAGCTTGCTTGTGTATTAATTAAATAATTAATTAATTAACTTGAATTAATTATTTGATTTCTTGTTTATTTGACAATTATATATTTATATATAATAATAATAATTATTATTATTCATTTTATTTTATTCAGTGAGATACAACATTATCACCACTTTATTTTCTTTTTAAAAAACTAAAATGGCAAATAATTTTTACATGTAAATATTTGAAAAATGATGATTCATGAATGCATTCATATATCTGTGGATTCAAAGTAAATTCTTTAAAAGATACATTTTGAATGCTTTAGAGCATTTGTTTGATCACTCTTACCTTGGAGAGCTTATTTACTGTCTCTTAAAAATGTCTCACTAGAAACACACAGCACATATTTTACCTGTCATAACAAGGTTAAACGTCATAAATTGGCCACGTTTCAGGATAAGCAAAAGCCAATGCACATAAAAATAATTTTTATGGTGGAAAATATAGCTTGGTCAAATGGAGTTTTATTTCTTTTGCTATTATTACAAATGAATGTAGACTTTTTTTTTTTCTTCCTAAAGAATGTAATGGTACTATTTTTATATCGTAGCCATACAGCACAGCAGACTCTAATTTAAGTTTACAGTCCAGTTAAAAAGAACACTGCACAGCTTTGTCAAATAACTAGATGTTAAATATTACTTTCATTTCAAATAAAACAATAATGGACATAAACTATAACCATTTGTAAAAGTGCAAGCTTCTTGGATTGTATTCCACCTTGCTATCAATTGTCAAACAGTTTCGGCTGACTTTTTTGTAACACTTTGAACCAGCAAAGGTAAGTCTTGCAAAAGAGTCAGATGCTCTGATATTTAGGATATTTCTGTAAAATCCCCAGAGATGAAGCCTGCCCCAGAAAACGCTGAGGGCTGAAAAACATTATGAGAGAACCACTGTTTATGCAGACCTCAGGTTCACGGCAAAGAAACAGAAAATAGCAAATCCCCGTAAGAGCTAAACCTTCACCTATTTACAGAAACACTAGGCAGCAAGATGAAAATATGAAAATCAATGGAAAATATTTAATGTTCTGCCAGTCTAACTGGGGTTACATTGCATTTCTTTGTCCTGCATTTAGACAAAGTCTTCCATTCATTAGTAGCTACAGTATGTTACTTGAATTCTTTCTTTCTAGGAAAAAGGGATGAAAATGTATAAAATTATATAAAAGGACATTAATAATCTCGAGTCATTATTCATCTCTCTACAGTATGTCTCTCTTTTAATCATTCAGACATGTTTGTTTAATGATCATGCAATTTCTTTTGAGAATAACATAAATGACCGTCAATAGAGAAGCAAAAGGTAGTTTAGGACTCCAAATCTGCCCAATATAAAAAAATACCCATAACCCTGAGTTATAAGATTATACACTTTAATGTCACATATGGGATACAGCTCACAATAAAAGTGCAAGTTATTTCACCTTAAAAAACTAAAGAGAAAACTGCCTGTAGGTCTGGAGAGGTGTGGTGAACTGTGTTTGAGTTCAGATAATTATTTAGAAAACTTAATTAGATAAAAGAAATGTCTAAATATGCTCATATGGTAATCAAATATATATATATATTCAGCTGTTTTTCTTTCTCTCTCTCTTTCTTTCTTTCTTTCTTTCTTGCATTAAGAAGGTACAGTATTGATGCTGAATTTGTCAAGGATTGTCTTCTGATTACAGTTTACTCATTGTCTGATTTTTCTATTTTAATTAACTTCATATGTTATTGTTGTAATCTACTAAATAGACGAAATATATATATATATATATACTTTACAGAATTCAATATGAATTAGATTAGGGAGACTTGTTCGCTATTAACTAAGAGTTTCCCCTCAATAAACTCCTTACTTGCTGCTTATTAATAGTTAGTAAGGTAGTTTTTAAGTTTAGGTATTGTGTAGGTTTAAGGGTTTCGAAATGCAATGCAGAATTAAGCCTTAATATGTGCTTTATAAGTACTAATAAACAGCCAGTATGCTGCATTAGCTAGTTAATAGTGAGCTAGTTAGTAATGAGAATAGGTCCTTACAATAAAGTGTAACCAGATGTAAAATAAACTGTTAGTAGACTTTGACGGACTGAACAGAAGAAATGAACCTCAAAAGATTTCACATCAAAGCAGGCAAACCAGAATTCTCCTGAAAGTTTGCCTTGGCAAGCTGTTTCAAACCCTACAAAAGAACTTCGCTTTGGCTTGACTTTGTGCGAAATGACATCACACCACACACATTTTTCGATTTTGCTTGAAGTATGTCGATGGGAGGAGTCAGGAGAGCGGGAGTGAATGCTGTTTAATTAACTGAAAAGTAGTAATGAAAAACAAAATTATGACAAAATCTAAAATTAAAGTTGATTTAGAAAGAAATAAATTATTATTACTGAAATATTTGATGTGAATCCTTTAAGTAATCAAGAAAAGTCTATAAAATTGAATCGCTCACACATGCCAGCAGTTGTCAACAGTCCTGTAATACATCCAGAAGACTGGCCCCATAAACGTTTATTGTGTGTCATCACTTTTGGTACCTGTTACCTTTTTCCTCTCTTATACCACCAAGAACATCAAACCTTCCTGGATTTGTGACAGGCTCTCTAATTACCTCTGCTATTTACGGTGCTCGGCCCGTCTGTTACTGATTTCTCCATTATCTTGACAGTCAACAAACTGGTCCCATTAGAACAGCAGTGCACGAGGCTCGCCTGGGGCAGGCCTGGGCTTTGGCGACCGCAAATCGCTTCTGTATTAAAAGTCACCATGTAATAACTGCCTTCAGCTTTATCGCTGAAGTGCCTGTTTTTGAGTGAAGGGCTGGAAAAAGCAGGGCTTTTTCTTTGTACAAGCCTTATTGACTGACCCGTACGTTCTTTGTAAGAACACTTTGAAGGTTCTGGAAGATGACTTGAACCTTTTAACCAAGCCTTTGATACCATCCTGGTCACTCTACTGAATGAATGGCTTTTGGATTTAAAAATAAGTAAATAAGTCTTGCATTATTCAGATTTCAGACATTCACACAATTATTATGTTTGTAATATTTAGTGCAGTTCTATTGTATAGCAATTAGGCAACACTAAAGAGTGCTATGCTTACTGAGCAACTCAAGAGGGAATAGTCACACACTGACCTGGAAGAAATGTGTCTTTCCAGGTCATGTCTGGACTGCACAGAGGTTCAACCCCATTTAAGAGGGTCCTATACATGTGGATGTTTAGAGTCAAGGCTGTGTCATCAAACATGACATTGTCACAGTAATATTTACTCAGCTCTTTGTGGTAAAAAAGATGTGCTTTCATGTGTGTTTGAAGCAATGCTTTGATGACTAGTAGGAGACATTGAAAATATTTACCTACAGTATTTGTTTTGTTTTGCTTCAATTAAATTTGTTTTGTTTTGTTTTGTTTTGTTTTGTTTTGTTTTGTTTTGTTTTGTTTTGTTTTGTTTTGTTTTGTTTTGTTT
>JAUMHQ010000081.1:10603444-10645432 GCA_032361165.1 Enteromius paludinosus
TGTTTTGTTTTGTTTTGTTTTGTTTTGTTTTGTTTTGTTTTGTTTTGTTTTGTTTTGTTTTGTTTTGTTTTGTTTTGAGAAACAAATTCAGAATTTGTCCCTAGTTATAAGCAAGCTAAAAGCCCCTACATTCAATCGTTTTCATAGTGCTGCCAGCTTTCAAAACGTTTGTCCCTAAAATGAAACATCAAATAAAGAAAATTTCAATTAACTCCTCTCTTTCTATAAACATGTCTCCGTGAAGACGGACAGCTTCTTGACAGCGTGACATTGTCGGTGAGATGTGACTTTAGAGTAAAGGTCATTACTCCTCCTCCATGATGCCATTACATGTCACTCAGAAGAATAGCGTGATGACCAATCAGGGCCTGGCATGCCTAAAGCCACAGTTATGGCTCTAGGGGTGGTCAGAAGTTGTCAGGATTGGCCGGCTGTGTGGAGGGTAAGGGAGGTCAAACCTTTGACATTTGCCGTGACACTAGCCCTCTATTTTTATGCTGAGGCCTTCCCGTGCCAATTACTTTTTTGCCCTGTATAGGGGTATCAAGTTGCAAATGTCACCAATAGAATGGACTTTGTTATTAGAAACTGTGTGTGTTTGTGTGGGTCGCACATACACCACTATTCCCTTTGTTGACCTCTTTTGGTAATTTAGCTTTCATTTAGAGAAATCAGTTAACCAATGCTATGTTATTTTATTAAATATACAACAAAAAATAATGACAGAAAAACAGTGGGTGACATTGGCTACAGATGTCTGGAGATAACAGTGTGGCACTGCAGTGGACACGATTCGGACTAGATTCTTGTATATAGTAATGAGCCAAACAAGGTCGACCAGTCAGTAAACCAGAGCTCAGATTTCACTGTTTAATAAGATCTTGTGCTATGAATATAATATCAGTTCTATAGATTTATTGTTATGCATATGCAGTAAATAGTGTAAATGGATTGAATATATATACACACACACACATACATAGAATTTGTGGGAAACTCTTTGTCCTCAGTCTGAAGGTTTCCTCTCTTTTGGTTCTACATTCTTTATTCTTTTTTTATGGGATGTACCACAATCAGACCAATAAACGCAGATCCTCCACTTCAAAGAATAAAACCAAGCGTGATAGGTAAAACAGTGGTATAGGATCCTTCTATTGAATGACTTTGAGATTTTATGTAGCCCTCTGGGTAGATGAAGTGTTACAGACTATACGGCCATTGTGTTTAACAGAGCAGGCATAAAAACAAAATTGCTAAAAAGTGCGGTGGAGAACACATCATTTGAAGTTACCGTGCAGAACACGAGCGTCCACAAACAGTTTTTTTTGCAAATTTCAGCTGAACTGATCGACCATACATTTTGTCAATAGGTCATGTAGTCGAGTAACAGAAGTGCACACACATTATGACACACAAAGCTGCCCAGAGGGAGAGAAGCTTAAAACCTCAAAGTTGAACAATATCTTAAGTATTACAGAGAAAACCTGGGGGAGAAAGGCCAAGGGGTCATGTGTTCTGTGTCACTTTTAAATCTCAATAACTTAACGGTGACTGTGTTTCTTCTTCAAAGTATCAACTTGTTTTATCTTTCCTGAAAGACTTTTTTTAAGGCAAGAAATTCCTAAGACAACGTTTCAGATGTTAACATAATTCACCTGTCCCTTAGGGAAAGGATTGCGTTTTAGTGACTACTTGATTGTGTCAATATTCAGCTGGTTTTGAATGACTCCCTATGGCACCGATGCCTGAAAATATGGATTTTTTATCGTCACTACTGCATTGACTCACTAAGGCACTGGAAACAGTCACTGATCCCTGAGAGATATGTAACAGATTTGTTTTAATTAAGTGTGCAAACAAAAGAGAAATTGGATCGTTGACTGAAACACTGGAACTGGAACAATAAAGCCACTAATTGCTCTTACTTTTTTTTCCCTCCCAACCTGAATCGATAGCCATTGCTCAGCTGTACATGGCTCAGGCAGCACAGTAAATAGACTGAAAAGCAGAATTAGTCAGAAGTGAACTTACACTATATTTGACTGTGATGTGCCCTGAAGTACTCCAGTTGAAGCTAATTAAGAGTCATACAAATTCATTACTTTTAATTGAAAAAATGTTTTTCATTATAAATTTATAGAAATAATAACTGTGAAACACAATACATTTCTCCCCCCGATTTTTGTAGCATTTTTTGTGCTATAATGTGCCATGTAGGCCACACTGTACGTGGACGTCCTGAACAAGGTGCCGCCAAACTCCCCTCTCAGGCTAACGTTGCTAAACTACAAAACCCAGCAAAATAAAACACTCAAAGGATTAGAACAATTTAGAAAGCACACCCCCATCCTTTCAAATGTGCTTTCTTTTGCGCCGCGGCTATTTCTCCGCACCCAGCATGGGCTCCGCTTTGTGGCTTTTAATAACTTGCCTTTCTTAGCCACTACCCCCTGAGACACATTTTTTTTTTCAGCATTTCTATCTCTCCCCGTCACTTTATTTGTGCCGCCCCGTTTCTACCTACTAGCAGCTGCAAGGAGGAGCGAGGCCTATGCAGCAGAGGCGGCAGCAGCAAGTTTCTTCCAGTTGCTCGACACGCTAATCCTCCCCTTTTTTTCGCAGCTCAACCATTATATTGCAGTTTCATTGACTGGGAGGTGTTGTGTTGCAGTGGAATCAATAGCTGAGGGGATCCCAGCCCAACGATTAGCTTGTCAGTCAGGCCTGTGCAGTGGGAAGGGAGGGGAGGCAGTGTAAATCCTGGAATACCAGGGGCCACCAGCATAGAGAAGCAGGAATGCTGAGAGCCGTTGAGTGCTTCGCACCACCTGTTGTGGTAGGCAACATGTGCTGCATGTATTAACCTTTCTGCTACTGTGGTTTAACCACTGGCCACTACAAGGCCAGCACCCCAATGTGGGGTGAAACATGTCACACACAAGTACACATGTACACGCTTCCACACAGTCATAACATCACACCAGCACAGCATGTTCTACATGTTTTAGAGATAAAGAAATGTACACTCATATTTTATGCACGTTAGCATTTTTTGCACCAGCTGTACTTTTACTGTGCCTTGATAATTGTTATTATCACACTTTTTACTTCCATTATCCAAAAAATGAAATAACCACTGAATGTTTCCTCCATTATTGCTTAGGAAAACATCCCTTATTTAATTTTCATGTTTGTTGTACTTTATACAACGGTTAGTTCTGCTCATTAAGCCTAATTGGTTTAGCAGCCTTTGTAGAGTGCAAACGCCACAGCGACTATGCATAGTTGCAAAAACAGAGTCGATTTTTTTAAAATCTGCTTTTCATTGCTGAGGTTCATTTATTTAGTATTCATAAAAAAAAAAAAAAAAAAAAACAGAATATGACATCAATGCTAATTTAATTACTGAAGAAAAAAATGGAGTGAGTCATTGAATTATTCACTCAACCAGTTTATAAAAAACACGCTGATTCAATTGTTAAAGAACAAAAGAAATGAGTCTTTGAATAATCCGCATTGATATCCATGCAATCTTACATCAATATGGGGTGTGTAACATTTGAGACGCCTTTGAGGGTAACTTTTGACTCAAACCACAAAGAGGTTGAAACTACTAATACCAGTCATCATTAAATATTGTTTTACTAATGTAATTATTTATTTATTTACATACAGTATCGTCCATTGTGTAGCTGTCAATCTGTTTTAAAGGAAGGCAGGAAAATGAGCCACTTAGTGTTGCTCTGGCCTTGCTGTCATGTTGGTTTTGGAGCATTAAATCAATTTTGCTGGATCCATCCCATGAGACGGCGGTCTTAGTTTTATTTTAATGTGGTGCAAAGGAAACGAAACTACACTGTAGAGCCAAAATTACAGTGAATTTAGCAAGAACAAATCAGTGCTCTTTTAAAAATGTTTGGCTGCCGTTTCAAAGTGTACAGTTCTTCAACACAGTGTCATGATGTTTAAAAGACTGGCGCAGACAAAGAAAACATTATGTCTCCTTTTTAGTGGTTAACTTTGTGTTTTAAATAAAATACTTGTTTTTTCACCCTCTTTCTATAATTAGGTTGTCATTAGTTTAATATTTTTATTGTTGTTATCCATTATCATCATCATCATCATATGGTTATAAGCATCTTTTGCTGAGTCAGACCCATTCAGACATCCCTGTCTTTGTTATTAATGATCTTCTGAGCTTACAAATCAGGGTGGACAGGAGCATGGCTTCAGCCTCTACATGAGATCGGTGTCACTGACAGTGTGAGTGAATGCATGCGTGAGACACTTACGTACATGCTTTTCTGCCTGGCAGCCTGTGTGCTACTCTCTTAACATGATACCCTGTGCTACTGAAAGTTGACCTCACCTTAAAAAAGCACACTCTGACCCAAATCACTTTGTTTTTCTTTAGATCGATGACTTATTCATCGTTTGACCCTTTGAATAAATGATGGACGGTTTTAAATACACACTGTCCATATGTTCCACTCTATCGGGAAGGTCAAAGATTTTTAATATTCAATAAAGTGAAAGAGTGAGTAGATATATTTCACTTAGAATTGTTTAAATTACTATAAATAATACAATTTCATATGTGGGCTACCCGTAATGCATGTAATGTATTAGGAGCCACAGCAATAAAAAAGTTGTAATTATTTATATGACCCTGTCATATACATACATTGTATGTGACAAAATGACAATTTTTCTTTTATGCCAAAAAACATTAGGATATTAAGTAAAGATAATGTTCCATGAAGAGATTTTGTCCATTTCCTACCTTAAAAATATCTAAATATAATATTTGATTAGTAATATGTGTTGCTAAGGATTTAATTGAAGGCAATTTTTTTCAAAATTTATTTTTTATTTTTTATCTCAGCCAAATATATTCCTATTTGTCCTTACAAACCATGCATCAATGGAAAGCTTATTTATTCAACTATTCAGCTTTCAGATTATGTGTAAATCTGCATTTTTGTTATGACTGGTTTTGTGGTCCATGATCACATACTGTATGGCGGAGATTGACACAGAAGAGAATAAATGGATTAAAGTTGTAATTTTTTGTTTTCTTTGCACACAAAATGCATTCTCATAGTTTCAAAATGTTATGCTTGAACCATTAATGTCACATGGACAGTTTTAATGTCCTTATTACTATTATAGGCCTTGAACATTTCATTGTTGCATTGCTGTCTATACAGGGTCAGAAAGATCATGGATCAAAAATATCTTAATTTGGGTTCCAAAGATGGATGGAGGTTTTCTCATGTGTGTGTGTGTGTGTGTGTGTGTGTGTGTATAGTTCATCAAGTAGTCAAGAGTTAATTATTCCAAATAAAGTTGGACGGCTTTAGTTTCCCACAAATTTGTTTGAAACTGGGACTGAAAGACTTTTTTGCAAGACTATATTGGTTGTCATTAAGCTTGTCTCTCCTGCAATGTGTGTCCTTAAAACTGGCTGATTTCAAAGTCCCATCTGAGAGGACGAGCAGCCATCTGATGGCTGGAATTAATGAGTGGGGACCTGCAGTGGGTTGGCAGGTAGAGGGGGCTCATGGAACAATGAGGCCTGTTGCTTGTAATCACTTGAAGCTGCTGTCATTAGTGTAGGCCTGATGCAGGACCAGCGTGGGCTCAGCGCAGAGAGGGCCAGGCAGGAAGTGTTGGCCAGCTGCTGCCAAGCTGTCATCAGGAGGGCAGACTGCTGAGGTGGGGTTGGGCGTGGTGGGGGGGCTGAGGGCGCCGTTGCAGGAGCCGCTCAAGTCAAGGGCAGAACGAAGTGTCCTAATGATTAGTGTCTGTTGTGTGAGAGTGTGTATATATCTGTATGTTATGATGGTGTGATTTCATTGTGGCACTAGGCCACATTTTATGTGTGTGAGATCGCTGATCAACACTTATTCTTTTGGCAACCACGCAGAGACTAAACGGACCACCTCCTCTTGGAACACAACCTTTTTAGGTTCTGGCGAAATGTTTGTGGTACTTGATCTCTGTGTCTGTTATATTCATAAGTGATTATTTATCAAGATGATACTCGTAGGCTGCTTCATAAGAAAAAGTATCTATGTATACATTACAGAGATCCTGTGACCAAAAGACATGCACTGTCTGTGTGTCAGTAACCTTCCACCTTAACCAGATGAAAAACATTTTGCAATGTCCTTCCCAGTACTGGCTTAACTATGTTGTTTATGAAAAAATGTCCAAATATGATAAAATTTAATTAAAAATGGAATAAAATTGCATGTAAAAATACAAATGTTATGATTACCTTTGTGAACTCAATTATATATTATATTACATTTTTAGTGCAGTGTGTGTGCACATACTGATTTTGCTGAGTTTGATGTGTTCCTGGTTCAATATTGTAATACATTTTAATCTTTTTTTTTTTTTTTTGACCAGTCTTGACCATATCTCTACACCTAAACCTAATCTTACCCATGACTTATGCCTAAAATCAAAGGAAATGACAGATGACTGACACTGATGTACAAGCATCAAACACTGATTGTAAGCCTAAACACTAAAAATATAAACTGGTTCTCCAGATCTGATTGGTTAATCAAAAAGTTGTTTATCCAGGAACATGTCGCACTCTGCAAAACCAGGTTCTCTGTGTGTGTGTGTGTGTGTGGTAGGGACCCTCAAGTATAGCAATACAAGTACATTTTGGAAACAAACTTTTTTGGAAATCTAAAAATGGAGACAGAATTCTGTGAGGGGTAGGGTTGGGGTAAAGGGATAGAAAATGCAGTTTATACTGTAAAAGAAACATTACGTCCATGGAATGTCCCTGTAAAATCTTTAAACCCATCCTAAAGAGCACACTATATACCACGGAAATCTGTGCGTGTCCTATATGTCCCCTTAACACATCGGGATGGGGCTAAGCTGGTCTCTTAAGAGTCCTTATGGAAAGTTCTGGGAGAATGTTCTAAGGAGAAAACCTCCTCAAGAAGAAAAACATAGCAGCGTGTTAAGTTATTAAGCCCCACTTTGGGCAGTGTGTGTGAAACAAGCTCCCACAAGGGTGGGTGAGAATCCCTTAACTCACATTACCCCTCCCCTTAGCTTTGTCTCTTTTTCAGGACTAGGTTAGAAGGGTCACCCTCTTCATGTGGATAGGTCCTTTGGCCCAATTACGCTGCTACAGTGCTCAATTAGCCACAATCCCTTCTTTTCAAGGTGATGTTTGAAAGAGCTTTACATTTTTTAAGGTCTAAAGAAAGAGCGGGGACCCCCAAAGTGAGATGAAATTAGGGACATAAACGGAGGCTCAACCTAAATCATTGTCTGTGAAGTGCTTGCTGTCCTCAAATATTCGTACACTCTTCTCGCTCTTTATTTTATTGTCTGCCTCACTTTAAATATCGAAGATGGCCTGGATTTTCATATTTCAAAAGCACTGCTGAAAATAAATATTTGCTGCCCTGTCCTTGAGGTTCGGTTTGGTTTTTTCGCGAATTACAACAATGCATCCTTCCCTGGTGAGCGCCAGCAGCACTCACCAGTATAAAATTGGTAAATGACGAGGGTTCTCTGGGTCACGACCACCTCAGAGGTGTCTGGAAAAAGAAGGCAATTCAGGTAAGCAAGTCATTAGGCTTAATTAATTGTGGAATTAGCCTTGTTTCTATGATATAATAGCAATATGGAGCGAGACAGAAAATGTATTGCTAAACAGCAGGAGATCTACAGTCATTGGCAGAACGCCCACCAAAGGACTGAGCTGGGGTTGGCATCCGCAGGGTTACATGGTCAGGCTTTTGACCGCACACCTTCCTCAAGAAACGATAAGTAACATTTTTCTGAGGTGTATTTGGAAACAACTTGATGGAAACTCTGCTGGCTGTATGGCATTAGATTCATGGCAAAGAACCAAGCTCACTCTTTCTCTCTCTCTCCACACACACGCACACACAAACACATTCACGCCCCGAGCAAGGTCCAAAAGCCTCTGTGTCTGCCCATCCATCTCTCTGTGTTGGCTGCAGTGTTCAATGACTCACCTGCCAAACTTTTTGTCCTTTCTTACTGTAAAGCCCCACACCAGATGTAACAGAAACCCACTATTCATGTGTCAGATGTTACTAAACTGCATTGTGAAAATGACATCTTGTTATCTCGCAAAAGAATTATAGTGACTGTAACGACTCCTGTTTTCGATCCTCAGAAAAACAGATCATGAGAAATGTTCAGCTTGGGGTAGAATCGGGTGATGTTTCAAAGTTGAAAAGAAGAAAAAAGTTGGATCCCTGTCAGAGTTGATCTCCAGATCAGGTATAGTGTGATTTAAAAGAATATTGGGGGATTTATGACATCCTTTTAATATTTTACTGATATTTTCCCACCATCTATATGTATTGAAAATATAAGGCTTTCAAAGAATATGTGTATGGCACATTTGCAGTGGTTAACCTTTTATTGGTCTCATGTGTGTTGATCTGTGCAGCTAATACTAGTCTACAGACTCGTCTGTCTCAGCAGAAGCAACACATGTGAACAGACGGCTAGCAGCATGGCTTAAAAAAAGGAAAGAAAAAATCTTACATGCTTAACACTTAATTTACATTCTGTTGTGTTTGTGCCCTGGTGGGAAATGATCTGTCTATGACAATAGTCAATATATCATTCCTGCTGTAAAAGCTGCTGATATCAGAGCTTGAAATTTCACTAAATAAAGCACAACATGCTGTTTTTCAAATAGAATGATCTGTAGTTACATATTGAAGTCATTCTATGAAATATGCCTTTTTTTCTGTTTTGATGATTTTAAAGTAAATATCAGTAAGATGTGTAAAATTATAGAAGACTGGAGAATTTAAACCTGTTTTAAGTGTTGGAGGTAACACCTCTGATTTAAAGTGTAGATTTTATTTATTAATGTTAAAAATAGCAATAAACACTGTATGTATTGCTCATTGTTAGTTAGTTAATTAATGCATTAACGTTAACTAATAGGACTTAATTGTAAAGTGTTACCAAGTACACACATTTGTATTTTTTATTTTTTTATGTGAGTCTATGTGACAAAAACAGTATGCTGTGCAGCATAGCATTTTGTATTATTAATTACATTTTTATTATTAATTAATTTGTTTATTTTATTTTTTAGAAATATTGTTTATATATATATATATATATATATATAGTATATATAATAGGCTATATGGGTATGTATTTAATTCTTAAAATGAAATGTTTATGAAAATAGACCAGATAGGTGTATTGATACATCATAATTATAACCTTTATTATTTTAATATTTTAGTAGAATAACTCCAATAATAATAATAATACCATAAATAAATACAGATTAAGTAATATAGACAATATTATACATGCATATACTTTGAAGGCAGGACCTTTGCTTTGACATAACAATATTAAATATATTTAATAAATGAGTCTCTTAAACCCTCGATTTTCAAAACACATTGATATCACTATATTACAGACTGACTCACATATAGCTTTAATCTGTGTTTGTATATCAATAAACACCTCATCCTCTCAAACATTATGCTATTAATCTCCTAATTCCTAATTAGATGCTCATACGTGGTATTTTAGTAGATGTCATGAAAGAAATCTACTACATTGTGACTTACAGTGATATCTAACATTTATGCATCTGTGGTTGGTTGCTGGATAAGATCCCTGTGTGCTTTGTAATCCCGGCGGTATATGTCTTCTGGTTACATTCTATTACAGGTGTCTAACTACCTCCATATTACAACTGTCACTGTTATTCTTATAGGAGTGGCATGCAGTTAACCCAAAATCAAAGCCTGTAATTTGTGGCTGATGGTGCACTTTGAGATCAGGCCAATCTCACTGCTCCAGGCGTCTATGAGCGAGGCTTGATTAGGCCAAATTACATATGGGAGCTAGTGCTGTAACCACAGCTCTGTTCAGGGTGAAAGTGAGTGAGTATGTGGGCTTTGGGTGTGGTGTGTGTGCTGCCTCGTGATTTGTACACATTCATGTGCAAAGCGAAAGGCCAGTATGCTATTTAGTTACTTGTTTAGATTGTTGACTTGCAATGTTCTATCAATTTGTTACATTTACTTATTTGATAATACTTATTTGAAGATAGCCATGTTTGCCATATGTGCACCCCCCTGAAATCACTGCGGTGAGAGGAACAACTGTTTTGAATCTCAAGTCAACCCTGGCTCCCTGTTTTATCTGCCTAACAAGTGTCGTCAAAAGCCTAGGGGTAAACACAGCAGATTGTATCAGAGCTCTGGTGCAGATGAGAGGGTGGAGGCAGGTGGGGGGGGACGGACAGAAGCTGGGCCTGGACTCCGGCCATGTGGCTTTCACAGCACTACCACACAACATGCACTCTACAAACTTGGTCAGACATACATTAGATGCGTTTGCCGCAGCGGTACAGTTTTCAAAAGTGATATCATGTCACATCTAATTCATTTTTATAGCACTTGCCCATATCGCTTCAAAGTAGCGTAACAAAATCTTTACATGCAGAAATACGCAAAACTACTTAAACTAGTAAATTCTGCTTTGTACCTTAAAACGTTCAAATAATAATGACATAGCCATAGCCTTGTGGAAAGTGTTTGCCGGCATATAGCGCATTTAGGTTACCCAAGTTCACATAATGAATCAGAGTCTACACTTTGCCCAGTACTCATATATGGACAATCCACATATTCCACATTAAATGTGCACGCCACTAAAATAAACCTAATGCACATAGCTGGTATAGGAAACAAAACTGTTGTGTGGTGTGTGTATATATATATATATACACAGTATATTATTTTCATCATATGTTAAATGGTAGCCTACAGTTAACCAGTTAATAGTTAAAACAGTAAAAATAACAGTGTTTTTTTTACAATGTCATTGAGAAAATCACTATTTTAAAATTTTCAATGTTTTACTGTTGTCACAAATTTTTATTTTTATTTTTTTATGTCAATCTATTAAATTACTTAGTGTATGAAACTTAGTATATGAAACTTAGTATATGAAAGCAGGATAAAACAAATGTTTCGTCTCAAGGCCTTTTTTGTGTGCGTTGAGTTGTATGTTATTTCATAACATATTTTACATATTAAAATTAATATAAATGATTCATTTGATGTTTTAGTGCTTATATTTTGTTTGCTGTGCTTTATACTTTAAAAGAGTATTGACCTGTTTCTAATTTAAGTCAGCTGTGAAGGTAAGAGTGATATACACTTCTCTTGGGATTATGTTTAGATGAGGATAGGATTTCCCAAAAGATTCATTATATTCCAAATAAGTCTGTATTTCAAACTACATTATTTTCCACTTTATTGATAAGTGCTAAACCTCAAGGGGATAAGCGGTGCTGCTAAGGAAGCCCCCTCTTGACACACACACACACACACACACACACCTTTCACATCTCATCTCTTCTTGAGGAATTAGAGAAGAGACAAAAGGCTGAACATTCTTTAAGTCCCGTTGGGCGGTGAATAGGAGCGTTTCACGTGTCAGAGGAGTGGTGTTTCCTATAGATTCATTAGCCTCTTTATCCCCCCCCCCCACCTCTCGCTTCTCCCTTCTTCCTTGCTTGGGCCCCTTTCACTTTCTGTCACTTTTCTCTCTCACCCTCTCGCTCCCCCAGCTTTTTCTTTTTGTTTGCTGTCTACAAGAGGGTTTTTAGCACAAGCAGTGTTTGTAATTAGCTCCTAGTGCTGTGCTGGAGCATGTTGAGGTGGCTGTTTAAACGATGAGCAGGTCCTCTTTCTCACAGTTACTGTGAAGCTAAAACAAAGGTCTGCCTTTTTTTCCTTAGACAGGGTGAAGTGAAAAAACGGGGCTACAATATGTTCAGGAGGGCCCCTGGAAAATATTACCAAGCGGTTTTAATAACAGTAAGCGCAGTTTGCTACTGAGTGTAGTTCAAATTATTGTGACCTTTCAAAATGTTTCTTAGGCATTGTTTGTTTTGATTCACCATTTATTTTATCATATGTAAAATTAAAATACCTTTTTTGGAGCAACTTTTTATTTATTTATTTATTTGTTTGTTTGTTTTATCACCCTCATTTTACAGTTTTGGATCCCATTGATGTGCTTTTATTGTATGGACTATCCTAAGTGTACTTTCAAGTATATTAACATCATAACTCCTACAGGAGGATAATATTTATCTAATATTCAGATGTTATTTTCCACACTACCGTACACAATGCTTCACTTCCTGAAAGTATATTGTCTGTTCTCTGTATACACGTTCAGCAAATTTCCATCGTCCCTCTCTGGGTCAGAGTTCAATCTCTCTGGGAAAGCTGTGGGCGTTATTCTCAAAGCCTTTTTTAAAATCCATCCACTGTTTTTTCTTCCTCCTTTTTTTTTTTTTTTTTTTTTGGTCGTCTTCCTTTTTCAGAAGCATTGCATTTACTACAGCACTGCCGGAGCAATCCATTATTGTGTCATGGTTCTTGGTCCATTGCGGCCCAGCAGAATGGCACTACAGCTTGTTTTAATTTTAACTGGGGAAAGCCAGGACCACCGCTCCAGTCCCCCGCTTCTCCAGATGTGCCCTGATCAAGGGAAGTTGACTAAGCGCTTTGTGTCCTTTAAGACACTAATGTGATTATGTCACATATTTTCAGCTGATTCCCATCGCTATTGGTCTTTGTGTGGGGTCCCCTACTCAATGGTCTCTATCAGGCCTGCGAGCCGGGAGATTTTTCTCTTTGCAACGTCTGGTTCCTAGCCAACCTGTGTAAATTGACTGTGCGAGTGTGTGTGGGAATATGTGTGTGAATGTGAATTTGGCTGAACTGAGTAACACTAACTGCGCGTTTTGTATATTTACATCTTAATATTGAAATCAGTCACATGATACTGGCCAAAAGGATTCTCATCCCCACATACAGTATATTAATAATAAATATTACATTCGTATTCAGTGCTTATGTTGGGGTCGTGTCTTAGGCTATTGTCAAGCTAAATCTATCTAATTATCAGCTGTGTGTGCAGCCATGTTTATTTACATTGCAATGCAGTGTGGGTGTCGAGTATCTGTTGGAACAAAGATCTTTATCAAAAACAAGAACCTACTCTAGATGCCACGGAAGGTCTGAAAAACATTCATTGGGGAACTATATTGGTCACTATTGATATGATGTAACATATGACATTGCCACAGATTCTTGTTCAAGTTTGTCATGTTTTGTCATTACTAATTAGAATTTTCCATATTCCCATTTATTTCATGTGGAGCTGAATGGTTTGAATTTTGCTGTGACAACTTACCCCACATAGTGCACATATCCCCCAAAATATATTTTCATTTAACACAATTATGTTGGGTTCCCTATTTAAACAACTGCATTGTGTTATACTGACTTGAAACAGTTTTGTTTCGTTTCAACTCAATATTTTCATTTTAAAAGAGCATAAATAAATTTGTGTAAGTATGAAGTGGATTTCCCCTTCCCATCATGCTTTGCACAGAGCAGGATAAGGATAGTAAATCTTGAAATAAAATTTTATTTTAGGCATTTTTATTAAGATGATAAAACTAGGAGAATGTTTAATTCTCTTTTATGTTTGTATTTAAAAGACCATCTGCTATGTTAGTATTTTGGGGAGTTACCATTGTGTAGAGCATGTGCTTGGGGACCTCCTAACATAAATCAAAGTTAAAAATAATAATAATAATACTATGGGCATGCCGTGGATGTATCAAAACCATCTTATGTAATGCATAACATTTTGGCTAATGCCTAAAGTTAAATAAATCAAACATATCTTTTTTTTTTTTTTTTTTTTCAGTGTAAAAGGATGTCTTCCTATTAATTTATTTTCTGGTTAAATGTTTTAGTTTGAATTCAACAAGCACAAAATTTATCATTTTCATTAAAACTATATTTGATCAAATTGAGTTGACTCAACTCAATTAAATTTCACAGCATTAATTTTTAATGTTCAATATTTTATATGTTAATATTTTAAATATTTTTCTATTAGTTGGGGCTACACATATTTATTGGATGGAAATTCTGCCTTCAATTAAATTTTTTTTAATGTGTACGTAAAACTCATTCAATTTTATGTTGTTTATATGCCACCCTATTCCCTCTGACAGTTATCTTTCAACTTTATATGAATGCCAGTTAAAATGTGATTACTGATGTGTTACAGTATCTTTATAAACAAAACACCCTGTATAGTGTTGTACAGTTATGGCTGAAATTAATATGGTCACAGCGTTCACAAACTTGAGTGACACAAATGCCCAAATCTGACCAATGCACAAATAGTGAATGGACTCAGTGTATCTGGAGTGACTCACACATCATAAAGCAGTACAGTATAATGCAGATGAGAAAGAAAAAGATGGGGCCACCAACAAAGGTAGCTATTACTGGTTTACAAGGAGACTTACAGTTCGGCTTTCTCTGTCTATATAATTATTTACTATTTGGAAATTCTGCTTTCACAGAGAAACAAAAAATTGAGTGGATTGCTAAATAAATGACTTTGATGGGATAAAGCTCAAGCTGGATTTATGATTTAAAACTTGACACTGGTGCTGGTGGAGTGAGAGAGAGAGTTGTGGTGAATTTAAAAGAATTGAATGAATAGAATCTGGACCCTTCAGGGCTTTCAAGGTTTCGAGGTGTCAGGTCACCATTCTTGAAATGATGGGACAGCTGATGTGAGTTATTTGTTTATTTTATTTTAAACGTGAGACGCAGTTGGAGTGCAACTTGGAGTCCATTTCTATGAAAAGATGAGAGTGTTCTGAAAACACTGAGAACCCACAGTCTTTGAAAAACAACCTTCCTGTGTGAAGGCCTTTCCTTCCTCAAATGAAAGCTATTGAACAGTCCCTGAACCTCCCCCTTTTGCCCATCCATTTGGTTGGATGGCCTGGCCATAACACATTCAGCAAAGAAGGAAAGAGATTCGAGTTGCTGGATTGAGTGTCCATTTACAACGGGATACCTCACATTGACGAATACCTCATTGTTTGGAATAAGTGTCTGCCTCTCAAGGTTGGTTTTTGTATAACTTGAAGAGCGGGCTTGTTCTTCAAATGTCTCGTAAATAAGCACAGCATATATCCATTCTAACTGTCCAGGGCTGCATTTCCCAAAAGCATTGTAAACCTATGCACTTATGCTTATAATGCTTTTGAGAAATGCAGCCCAGAACACTTATTTATTTACTGAATGAAAATACATTTTTAAGTGTCTTAAAACTGTGCTTAATGTTGTAGGCCAATGGTTAATTAATCCCTGTCTTATCTCACACAGGTTTTTTTTTTTTTTTTCCGGAAACAAGTCATTCTTCTATGACCTTTGCCTTAGCATATTTCCAGGCATCTCTGTACTTGCTGCACAGTCATCAAAGGCTAAGGTTCATGCCACATTGCACGGTCAATAGTGGCACTGACCTGTGTCTTTGGATATAAAAAAAAATAGCAATTCTTTCATTTGGTTTAATATGACATTAGTGTGTATATATATATATATATATATATATATTTATTTATTTTATTTTTTGTTTTTGCTTTGTAAGAACTGGAAAAACTTCTTTTTTTTCAGGAACACTTTATTTCAAGGACCTATTTTCACTATTAACTAGTTTTTAATTAGCATGCATATTACTAGCATATTTTAGATGCGTATTACTGTTTATTAACCACATAATAAACTCTTACTTACTTACTAATACCTTACTAGCTATTAATAAGCAACAAATTAGAAGGTTATTGAGGAAAGACTCTCATGCGGTCCCTATTCTGAGGGATTACCCTTTTTCTTTCCCTTCTTTTTATTTTTATTTTGGGTGAATATTATTTTAGGGTCTCTTAACTAGCTGTTTATTAACTTGCATATTACTAGAATATTAGCCATTTATCAGTAGTAATTAAGCACATATTATTTCCTTTATTCTACATCCCTAATCCTGCCCAATACCTAAATTGAACAACTTAAAATATAGGAATAATATGCAGATAAAATAGTTAATTGTCGTAGTTAATTGTGAATAAGTGTTCCCTATTCTAAAATGTTAGCAACATTTGTTAAAAAGAAATTATTGTATTTCATTATTTATTCACAGTTTGAGTATTGGTTAGATCAGTTAATAATAGACATAAAAATGTCTGCGTACTCCTTTTACGCATGATTTTATATGCCATTTTACAATTGAATAAAGGAACCTATGGAGATTATAACACTCCGGGAAAATAATTTGCATTAATTTTTCTCTCCGTCAGCTACCTAATGTCATCCTTCTCTCATCCTCATGTCATTCTAAACCTCTATGACTGCTTTCCTTTTGTTTTTCAGAATGATATGTGGGTGCAGGGATATTTTGTAGTGACGTGGGTAACATTTGCTGAACATTTGGTCTGTAAATGTTAAATAATAAAAATTACAGATCCCACTTTACTTAATTACTATATCCGTACATCAAAAATAAGTACAGTGTACTTATTGTGTTCAAATTTTTACTTGCTGCTATTGAGGTAGGAGACAGGTAAGGTTAAGGACAGGTTTGGTGGTATGGTTAGGTTTAAGAGTGTGATGGATGAGTCAACAGTGTAATTATAAATGTAATTACACAAAATAATTACAGATGTAATTACATGGAGGTATTTTTTAAAATACAAGTACAATGAAAAACATGAACACAATAAGCGCATTGTACCAAATGACTAATTTAAATGTAAGTACATAGTAGTTTCCCTAATGTTAAGTGGGACCGAACACTCTTGAACTACAGTACCCATCATGCTTCACGCATATTGCAACACCCCCATGACCCATTCCCAACATGAGGAAGGGAGGAGTATTTTTCAGCAAATGAATTACATAATAATGTTATATGTTTGAACGTATGTTACTGTATAGTAAATTTACAGGTAATGCATGACTTGTAACTTAAATTATACTTTGATTATGTGAAGCTAAGCAGCCCTGACACTGTTTGGAATTTTTGATTCCTTTCTCTTTTTTTCTTGTAAACAGTGTTTTAGATATTGGTCAGCCAGCGGTAGGCCAGGTCAGTAGGGATTTGTGCCGTGCGTGGCGGAAGCGTGCTAGCTCTGTCTCTCTGCCATTAGAACAGAGGGATAAAGTGATCAGTGCCTGTGTCACAGAGAGGGGGAGGAATGAGCATGGATGAATGGATAAACACAATTCTTTGGGCCAAGCTTGCGCTTATTGAGTGCAAGGCCTCAGCACGTGTGTCATCGAGACACTGGGATTACAGCTGCTGTGTTCTGAACTTTGCATTGCTGCAAACTGGATAATCCATCCGTGGACAGTTTGTTAACCGCAAGAGCCACTTTCTGGGTTCATCAGTGTTTGGAACAGATTAACGCTGGGTAGTGGATCTCATATGCCCTGGTCAGAGGCCATCCCTGAAGGGCTTAAGGGATTACGGCACAATGAATTTTCTCTCACACACTCATTCCAACCCCGGCTGATATTTAGTCAAACTAAGTCTTAACTGGATGAAATATTGGAACCGCCCACGAAGCATTATTTTGCAATTACGGTAGCATTTCATGTCTTTGGCTTTAAAGATTGTTGTTGAGGCACAGCCTAGATCTCACTCTGTCAATGACAGGCTTGACGTTATTCTGTTTTTTCAGGCCTGGGTTGTGGACAAAGTGTTAGATATCTCCTTCCAGCCATCAGGCTCCCAGGACTGAGACCGATCTCCAGTCAGTGCAGTTGTCCAGTTTTAGTCTGCCCGCTTTGATTACCTCCAGTAGCTTCCTCACCGCAATCATATAAGGTTGGGCGGGGTATGGGGTCGGAGGCTAAGTCCCTGTTTAAAGACACCACAAGCCCGCTGTATCAACAGACAGGCCATTTGAGCGCAGGGCCTAGGATGAGATGTAATTTCCCATCTGCTTTATGGGCAGTTCTGATCCCTGGGCTCTTGTCAGCGAAGCCCTCCGTAAAGATATCATCAGTAATATAAGGAGGACTCTGGCAATACTCAGGGCCTTAAAAGGCACTTTGCTTTTGCTGGCTCTCTTGAATGGCTTAAGGAAAGGGAGAGCACAGGTCACAAGTAAACGGTTTGCAAACACTATATCGGATTGCACACATTAAGTGGCTTAAAAGAGAGCTCAAACATTCAATTACAAATATGTGACTTCCGACTGAAGTGCTCGAAATATGCAGCCGCCCTAAATTACTATCCTGAAATGCAGAGAATCAGTGGCTGACATGCGCACGACCATAAAACTCATCTGTTAGACAGATGAACCACTTTAGCGTTCGTCGCCTTTTCGAGCGCTCTGATAGGAGTCTGGTCTGAACATTCAAAACAAGGAGCTCTGTATTCCCTATAAACGTCCGTCGTGAATATATAGCCATTCTTGAAATCAAATCCATTAAAAAAACACCCAATCAAGTCCTAAGGCAGCAGTTGATGAAAATCCCTGGATTTGTAAATCCCGTGCACCCTCTAATGCTTTTTGAAATGTTTATGAGTTGGAATATTTGGAAGGAGCTCCTGCGATTGTCGTCTGTACGCTTAGCGCAGGAGTTTTTTTGTTTCGCTCATTATGGCCCAGCAGAACTTTGGCGTGCATAATGACTTATGAGCACCCCGTTAAGTGAAGTATGCTCTAAACAGCATGGGTTCTGGCCTGGTGAGTAGTTGCGGGAGCTCTAATATGAAACATTAACTTGGCTCAGCCGCAGCATCACAACACATGTTATTGTTTGTTGCCAAACTGCTCTTTAATTGAGAACAACAGTAAATCTGAGGTAGAGTAATTGGCAGACTAGTTGGGAACATGTGTTCACATCCCATGTTGAAGTTTGCATGGGTTAGTTTTGTTATTGCTTCTGATCCCGTTTGCGGTCGGCGTATTTCAATTCTTTTGACAACTAATGGAAGAAAAATCTCGATTCATGACTCCAAAGGAACGTTCTGAATGAGTCTACAGTCGTAAATTATTTAGATATGTTTTTTTGGTTGCTCGCAGTTCATTTGTTCATTGCTTATTGGGGCAGCGGTTGCTGCTCGACTCGCATTTGAAGAGCCAAGCGCACATGATCGTTTTGTGTTTGTTTTCCTGCACACAGGCCTCTTCCTGAGAGCCCTGACCAAGACAGATAAAACGGCGAACTGTCATAAGATTATTCCACAATGAGTAAATATGAGTTGTATTTGCACAGGTGACTTCATTTTCTGGCTTTCAGACGTCTTCCTGGAATTTGCCTCCATCCCGTTTCAGTTCATCTCATCTCACAAATCAGAGCCATGCATCCCTTTTCCTGCCTCTCTCACATTACATTTCCGCTGATTTTGGCCACTATCTCTTTCTCGCTTGTTTTCCTAAACCGCCGTCGACACTCCCCCCCCCCTTTCTCTCTCTTTCGATGTTTCATTATTAGTTCTTCATAATCTCTTCTCCTTGGCCCTGATCTTGATCTTGTCCTCCTTGCTTTCCCTCTTTTTTTATCTCACTTGTTTCATGGCTTTCTTCCCAGCAACTTCTCTTTGAGTTTATATTCCTCCTCCATATTCTCCATAGAAAGCCATCCCTTTCTCCCTTCAGCCTTACCAGCCATTCTGCTTAGGAAACCCAGCTGTTTCCCTCTGTCCTCTGTCTCTTTTTCGCTCCCTCTCTCTTTCTGGCTGGGTTTCAAATGGGAGGACTGCACTTAGAGCAATAAAAAAAGTATTTTGAGCTGGATGACTCTTTGTGTGAGTTGCATACCCAGATGTGTCTCCTCAGCCTTGATACATTTCTTGTGTAAAACATTCTCATTAGTTACTCAACACTCCTCATTCCGGACCGACAAGGGTTTCCTGATGACAGTTCCCCACCCATCCACCCGCCAGCGAACCTCATACCTCTCTTTCTCTCTCTCTCTCTCTCTCTTGCTGACTTTCTGTCCTCCGCACTCCTCTGTCCCCCAACCATTGCGCCCATCAACCGACAAAAAATTAAGTTTGCTTTAGTCCACCATATGCACTCAGCCAAGTCAATTTAGTTGGGAGCCTTAACGATAGAATTAGACTGTAATCCGCTTTAAGCTTCACTATGCTCTTGACATCATGGAAAGAGGTCTGTAAAGCCAATGTCATCATTTGATGTTGCTTAACTGTTTCACTGACACTTTGGATACCAACTACATGATTTGCACACTGTGAGTAGAAGCATGGTCAGGGCCTTTACTTTCCCGTGCGCCATTAAAGGAAGAAAGAGCTCCAGCATCTAAATAGCCCATCTAGAAATGTTTCAGTCCATTATGTATTTAGTATGCATGTGGCTTTAAATTGTGATGTTTCAATATTTGATTGCAGGACTAATGAGAATGACTTTTGTAACTTGATTTCCAGTTAAAATATCTAAACATAATAAAAAATAAATACATATAAAAAAAGATGCCTAACACATTAAGACTTGTTTTCAGATATTGTGTATTTTTTCTTACTTTCATTAACTGCAAAGCAAGCAAAAAAAGTTAAATAAAATAAAAATTGGTTGAGGGGTTGGGGGATGTATGGGGTTTCATATTAAACATTAAAAAGACTATTATTATCTATCTATCTATGTTAGTGCTGTCAAACTATTTATTATTTATCATGATTAATTGCATCCAAAAATCTATATATTTACATGCATTTATACATTTAAGAAAAATATGTTATGCTTATAGATTCAATATGTTTATATATAACACAAATTACATGAATATAAGTGTATGTCTACTTGCATGTAAATACAAGTAAATGTTTTTTTTTATATTTACTGTATGTGTGTGTTTATATATATATATAATAAATATACACAGTACACACATATATTATGTTAAAAAAAAATTTTTGAATGTGATTAATTATGATTAATCATTTGACAGCAATAATGATAATAATAAATGTTAAACTGTACAGAATATGTATCCCAAAATACCAAATGCATCATGATCTTGCTCTTTGTTACTATTGCAATGAATAATTTGTACCTGTTTAAACATTCTTGTCTCTAAATATTGCATATATTTTTGTAATAAATCTTATGTTTTTGTATTACATATTGTGGTATATAATAAAACAAGGTTGTGCACATGTCCTGTGCACAACAACACATTTGACATATTTTTAATGCTTCTATCAACAGATAGACTTTGGACTCTATTTAATATTGTTTGTTTCTAAGTTTCACAGCTCTTCAAACAACCTGCTGAGACCACTCACATCCCAAAAGGGTGTCCCGTCCTTCCATATGACATTGGATAAGTCCAGGACACAGGAACGATACATCACAGACGACCTGCCAACTATAAACTACAATCACACGACCCAATTCAGCCCCACCTCCAATACTGTGTGTGTGTGTGTGTGTGTCCTCTGAACTTTGACAATCGGTTTAAAGTGTGTGCTGTTTTTGAAAGTGCAAGATAAATCTAGTAAATTTCATTCCTTTTGCTATCCATTCTAATACCCTGAAAAGCTCTAGAAAGCGTGGCCCATTTCTGTGCAACAAATATTCTGTGCTCCATCAGGTGCGTTATTTATTACATGTCTTTATTCCTTTAACATTTAAAGGCAGTGTAATTCAGGTCATATCTTACGTAATGAACAAATGACCTAACTCCTCTGCAGCTGCCTGTGAATCGCATCCACGACTGACGTTACGCCGGACTCCGTAGGTCTCTGTACCCCAACCGCCAGTGCAAGCTCCATTTCAGGAATGCAAATGCCTCGGGCTCTGACAGCCTGTGATTTATCTCCTCATCTATCCTTGCACACATCTGCCTTTGCCCTTGTGTCTGCCTGTTGCTCATTCCACCCTCCCTTCCTCCCTCTCTCTCCCAGGAGGCCAGGGACTCCCCTGCCTGCCCTCGGAGTTGGCCGAGGGCAGCGTTACAGCCGTCTCTGACCCCGCCACCCACCGCTCCTCACCCGCCGTCCTGCCAGGGTCAGGCGGTGCAGTGGCAGGATAAGAGGTCCCTTCTCCCGGAGGAGAGTGGCTCTGAACTGCCACAGCGCCGGTGTGAGTCTGTGAGCCGCTGCCACTGCAGCCTGCTAAGTGCTTTACAGTACAGCATGAAAACACAAGTGACCTAATAACCACACTCGCTCTCTGTCAACAAGGATTACGCTCTGCCTGGAGTAAGAGGAGGCTGCTGGCAGGCAGGCAGCAGTGTGTGTGCATACATGTGTGTGCGGACAAACAGAGATGCAGGTTAGTTCTCCTCCTGACAGAGCTGCAGGAGAGCATCACACAAGCTGCAGCAGGGCCGTCGAGCCTCCCAACGGAACGGTCCCAAAACCCCCCGTCTAAAAGCTTTAAACAACTGCTTACAATTCCACAGCGTCTGCGCTGCTCCTCTCTCAACAGGCAGTGCAAGCAAGGACGTCTGCGGGCTCTCCACTGTTTGTCTCATCTTCGTGGCCTCTGGCCCCGCACGCAAACACACACACGCGCTTCTCGAAAACCGAGCCCCCTACACCTCGCGCACCACCCCACCCTGATTTCTCATTTACTAGTCCACACTTGTGCGCAGGCTGCTGAGAAATGGACGCCTGGTGTGAGGTCAGGTGTGATTCATCACGCTGCGTCTGGGCGAAGAGTTGACATTCGTAAAGGCACTCGCTCTGCTGCCATTGTAATTGAGTCTCCTTGTCTTTTCTAGGACACCAGCAAATATAACTATGTCAGGACGCCTCACAGCTATATATTACCCAGCTCAGTGAGAGAGACAAAGGGCGAGTTATCATTTGGGCAGCAGCTAAAGAGAGGGAGGGAGACACATCTGGACATCTGTGTAAGGTGGGGTTTTGAAGGCTGGGGTGGTGCTTTTACAAGAGGGGTCGGTTCGATAAATGAGACTCAAATGTTACATTGAGAACATTTTCTCAAGAATGAATTTTTTATAACCCTGCATTTTTGGTCAATAAGTTGTTTCAGATGGGGTTTTTTCCCTAAGGAATTCTTGAACATTTCAAATAAATGTATTCTAAAATAAATGAGGCCTCTAAAACATTTTTTTTTTTTACATGTTTATGTTATATTATATAATTAAAATATAAATTATAGTTACATTAAATTTTTTAAGTTTGGGGTTGTTTTATATATATATATAAATTATACATACATATACTGGTCGGTAGCAATAGCCAAAAAATACATTGTATGAGTCAAAATAATAAATTTTTCTTTTATGCCAAAACATCAAAACTTTTGCTAAGTAACATGTATTGCTAATAACTTGAACAGCTTTTTTTTTTTTTTTAAATGGTTGTGTCTTGGCCATATTGTCCTTTCATAACAAATCATACATCAATGGAAAGATTGCTATTTCAGATGATGTATAAATCTCAATTTAAAAATAAATTTTGAGGTTCAGGGTCAGACATACCGTAAATTACACTATATATTTATGTTACTAACCCCAAACTTTTTCAAGGGTAGTGCAAATGAAAAAGACTATTGACATAGCTACAGAGTATAGAGCTATACAAATTATATAAACAGTATTTTGCTCTTGGATACTTTTGGCCTTGTGAAATATGAAGTGAAATTTCTTTCATATTAAAAATGCATATTGACTTATGGATATTTTGAGAACTCTTAGAGCTGTGTACTTTAAGATTATAAGGTCTTTATCTTAAGAGAAAAATCAAAGATGCCTAAAAGTTTACATTTATCTTAAGCATTTGGCAGGGGCTTTTATCAAAAGTGTTTGCATTCAAGCTTTACGTGTGAACAATTAATACATTGCCTGTGAATCAAACTCGTGACCTTGGCATTGCTTGTATCCTGCTCTGTTTGAGCTGCATGCTGAGATGTTGTCTACAATTGACAAGCTATCATTATTATGTATTGTGTAAAGCCATCAATTATAATCTTTCACTTATGATGTAGCCGATCTTCCCTCATGCACAATCAAACCCCTACAAATGATTCAGAACACAGCAGCACGACTGGTCTTCAACCAGCCCAAAAGGGCCCTCTCTTCATCTCCCTGCACTGGCTCCCATTTGAAGCGCGCATCAAATTCAAGGCACTGATGCTTGCATATAGAACAATCACCGGCTTGGCTCTCGCTTACCTCCACTCACTGCTTCCACTCTACACTCCTTCCAGAACTCTGAGATCCGCCAGTGAGAGACGCCTCATTGTACCATCACAAAGAGGCACAAAATCTCTTTCCAGAACATTCTCTCAAACCGTTCCTGGCTGGTGGAATGACCTTCCCATCACTATCCGAAATGCCAACTCTCTTACAACCTTCAAACGACTTCTTAAAACCCATCTCTTTCAACACTATTTGATATCATATAAAAAAAAAAATCCTTAACCTACTTTTTTTACTCTACTCTTTCTTTTCCTTTCTAGCCTGCACTTATTTGATCATTGTTCAAACAACCTGTTATACGGTATTATGAGCACTTCCTAAGTAGTTTTTTGCCTCTATATGACTAATTGCTTGCTGTTTTTTCTCCACCTGTATGTCGCTTTGGATAAAAGCTTCTGCTAAATGAATAAATTGAAATGGAAATGGAACGATGTTTACATGTGTGCTGAATTCTTTCCTATTCAGGAGTTGACCCACAGCTTGAATTTAAAAATATATTTTATGCTGTGTTCGCATGCTTTCACAGACTCCTTCCTGAAAAAAACATAGTCCTGCTAGGTCAAGACCACAGCTGGGTCATGAAGCAAAATTAAAAAAAAAAGGAAAGAAAAGAAAAAAGTAAGAAAGAAATCAGGCCTTTGTTGACATTCATGGGGCAAAGGGCCTGCGCACATTTGCAGAGGTCATCGGAAAGTAAACACCTATTAATGGTTACCTGCTTGACGAACAGATAAGCAGGTCACGGTAATGATTAAACCACAGCTTGCTGGGTTACAGGCCATGTGTGCACAAAAGCATGCTGGGTGAATACAGGTCTGCGTTGGTGCTAAAGAAACAAATAGTAGTCGTTATAGGACAACAGCCTTTCAGCTGCGATGTATCAGAGCATTGAGACACAAACACACACCTGTAAGAGCTGTAAAAAAACACACTTGTCAACAGCCATTAGCACATTCATGCAGGTACTGAATTGTGGGTGGCTTGTTGACTGTACAGTGCAGGTTACAGAGAGAGAGAGAAAGAGAGAGAGAAGGAGGGGTGGGGGGGGGTTGTAGATAGAGAAAGAACGAAAGAAAAGGGAAAAAAAATGCTCAAGTTCACAAGGTCATTTCCAGCCCAGGGATAAAGTAAACTGAGCGAAACTGCACAAGCTGCAACTTATCAGCCCGCCTGCATGCCAGAGCTTTCTCCTCTGTGTGTGTGTGTGCGTGTGTGTGTGTGTGTGTGCGTGCGTTTCTCAAAACAAAACAGAACAAGATGATCGCTTTTGGTTCTAGTACTTGTATCTTCCTCTGCTCAAAAACTGTAATCATAAACTTTCTCATGATTCATGCTATTCACCGAAATCTCAAACAGTTGATTTGGGGGGAAAAAGCACACACACACACACACACACAGACAAGCGTGCCATCATGGATATTCATAAAACGTAATTAGGAATTAAACTTTTGAACCCCTCTATTTGGAATAAATCTTGAAATGGTGTCCTTGAAGGAAACAAATATTCCCTTTATAGTTTTTTTTTTTTTGTATAAATTGTTATCTTGGTTTGGTGCATTCATCAAATTGTAAGAGCTGATCAAACATTTCCAGTGCATAGTGTTATCTTAATGAACAAAATCTTCGACTTAATGAAAACAGATATTCAAGGCTATTTCAAGGCTTTCCACTCAGTGACAGGACACAGGCAATTCCTTTTCTTTTACACCAAGAATTTTTTTGTCCTTGGTGGTCTTAAAAAGTGTCCGTGGGGTAATCGTAAGCATCATAAAAATGTGTTTTTATATAAATAAATGCACTTTAAAAGAAATGTTGAGCTCTTGCTCTGGTGTAACAGAGATGTTTGCACATGAATCCTCCCTATAAACACACCACCCAAAAAAAGCCATTTGACCTTTTTCCATCAATTACTTTGAGATGTGGGTGTGAGTTGTGAACATGCAGAAATTCCAGACATAATCAAAGTAACAGCTAATAACACTTTGCCGTTTCAACCAGAGCTTTTAATATAGCAAAAAGTGCACTACTCCACTGGGCTGCTAAATACTCAAGAGCTTAATTCAAAATGTTGTTAATGTTTCTATAAATGGGTGGAATTTAATTGTTTGTTTACCCCCTCTTCTTTCTGGAGGTCATTTATTGCTTTTAATTGGTCTCCTATAATGTACTGTCACCGCATTTTCTGTTAAAGCCGGGTTTTCTCAAGAGTGCTTTAAGTAAATCTGTGCTATTTGGTATCTATCGCTGAGTTAATTCCAAAGGTCAGGGGTAACCTTAGCAACTCCGGTCGTGTTAATTAAGAAATGAGAGGATTTCACTGGTCACCATCGCTCAAGCTGCATATTGCAATAGAAGCTCCCTAAAACGGCACTAAAAACATACTTTGAAAGGAGTAAGGAAACATAAATGCCAGAAACCCTTGCATAAATAACTAGGAGTGGGAGAGCTGTCTATCTCTCCCCAGAAAAAAAAAAAAATGGTTGCTTAAAAAAACGTAGAGAAGGAAAGGGTCATCTGTTTTCCATTAGAAAGATAAAATGGTTCACTTGGAGCCTTTTACCAGCCACTTTGTTTCTGGGAGGTGTCCATGCTTCTCTCTCCATCATCAGCCAGTTGACACAACATTAAAGGCTTCAAACGGCCAAGTCAGGCCCCTTAATCAAAAACTAATTGTAATAGATATTGTAGGAGTGCTAACACTCTGACCGCTCGGGCTGGTATCAGTGGTCCAAAGCTTGAGATACCGTTAAACACAACACAGACCTGATAGCTGCCACAGGGTAGAAAGAAGAACCAGAAGCAGAGGGGGAAAGAGCGTGCTAAGTGCTACATGTGGCTGAAAAGGCACATGTGCTGTGAAACCACACTCCTTCAGATAAGTTCAGCGCTGTCCTGTCAAGCTGTGTTAGTTAGCAACAAAAAAAGGAATTTGAAAACAAAACATGAAAGTGGTCCCATCAAGGCAGTCGGGAACAAGGCTGAAAGGCCGGGAGAAAATGTCAGTTTTGGGCAAAACACCCGACCGGCCTTAGAGTCTTATAAGTCCCAGGAGGATCGCTTCATATCCTTTTTCTCAAAATATTTCTGAAGGAGTCTCTTGAGGACCCACCATGACACATTTTCTTTTCTTTTTTTTTTTGTTCTTTTTTTTGCAGCTGTCTGTGAGTCATCTAAAAATAGATGTATGCGTTTTCTTACTTTCATATATAATTTAGCTGTTTTCTAATTGAATCATTTATATCATAATTTGTTTAAAAAGCACATTTTTGTCTGTGATGTGTGTTGATGAATCAGGAAATTGAAAATACATATTTAATAGATAGATAGACGGAGAGACAGACAGATAGGTAATTTAATTACAGTTATTTATTTTATTAAATTTAGTTGTTTTTTTTTTTTTTTGTTTTTTTTTGGCAAAGCTGTTTCCTTTTCTATTATCCGTATTTCCTTATCTGTTACTCTAAATTGATTATATAAATTATACTTTCTTTTGTTTCATTACATTCATTTTCATATTGGCATTATTATAAAACATACTAATATTATAATTTTTGCGATACAAAATAGAGAGCTTGAACGTCCCTTTATTTTAACTGCTCATAAAGGTTATACATAGTATGTTTACTTTCTTTCTTCCATTTTCTTTCTTTCTTTATATTGGATTAAATATAACAATACAGCTGAATATGGCTATGATAGCACATTCTGCATGTACACAAATAATACAGTTAGTTCAAAAAAGACCATATTACACATATCTTGACAGCTGCATCTATTTTTTTTGAGGACATTATTATACACATCGACTTAAGAGTTGAAGTACACCCATGAAGCACGTTGTGTGTGCATGTACGTTCTTGTCTCTGATTGAAAATTACTCGGTGACCTTAAGCATTAAAAGTCAGTGCGTGTTGCCAGATTTAATTAAACTAATTGATTCCTTTGCATTTTTATTAGCAATGGTCATTAGAATATCTAGACTTTCAGGCAGGCAAGACAGATAGGAACTTTAAGGAGCTTTTTCTCATGTATATTAACCTCTCTGACACACTCCTGCTTAGCATATTGGAATTCCTGTCGAAATTCATGTCCAAGACTGGGGCGGGCTGTCTTGTCAGAATGATCCATAATGCAATTCACATCGCTAGCAGATGATTGAGTTAAGAATTAGGACTTCAGATACACTTGTCTTCCTCACACCGCCTGACTTAGTGGCAAGGCCCATTCTTTAGCAGTAAGTCATGCAGTCTCCTAATAAATCCATCATACTAGAGAAGAGTTACCATCAGGATTAGAATGATGTTAGCTGGCTGAGAACGGCCAAGAGTAGTCCAAAGAGTTGATGCCGAGAGTGCATTAATAAGTTGATAGTGTTATCTCAGTAAATTGCAGTGAAGATGATGACGGTGGAATACGCTACGGGCCACGCCAAGTGAAACCGTTTTGAAAAACCGATGTCTCTAAAAGCCCATAATCCCATCCTAAATGAGACATAGTTGCTGCTAATTCCAAGTTGCAGTATTCCCTCAGTCCTGTCTGTCAGCTGTCATTACTAATAACCTAGCTGGGGGTCTCAAAGTCCCTGTGTGTTTACAAATGACATTCTCACCCTGTCGCAGGGTCACTCGGAGTGACATTTCAATAGCTTGGAGTAAAAGGGCCAGTAAACCCCAAAATAAACACTTTCTAATTAGGTTGCTGTCTTACCTGACCATAGGACTGTAATGCCCCCTCCCTCAACTATTACTTGTCATATTGAATTATTGAAGTTGACTGGCTATAGGCGTTCAATTCTGTTGGAATATCGCGATATTAAATTATCAACTGGATTTAATCAGCTGAATTGTAAGATGGTGAAAATTGAACTTCAATCACAATAAGGAATGTGTCATTAGTTTACCTCAAAATAAAAATTGTCATTATTCACTCACCCTCATGTTGTTCCTAACCTTCAAGGCATGTATTCATCTTCAGAACGCAAATGAAGATATCTTTAATCAAATCTGAGAGATTTCTGTTCTTCCACTGAAAAACCGTTCACCAAAAACACTTCAAAACATTAGTAAAGAGAAATAAATGCATATGTGTGACATGATCGTGCTTATATGATGAACAGATTTATTTTAGGCTTTTATTCAAATACAAGCATTATTCTGTGAACATACACAGGTTAACCTCACCCATACGTGCTTGACGTCCATGAGCAAACCTCATTGGTTCTTGCGGGAGTTTAAACACGCGTGTGTGAGTGAACCTTACTGGTCATCGAGTGTCAAACAAGCATGCTTGTTAATCCGTGACCAGATTTGAACACTGTATACATTGTTAGCTGATCTATGTTTATATGTGAATAAAGGTGTCAAATAAACCTGTTCATCATATCTCTTCAGAAGACTTGGTTTGATCCGTTCGGTTCATATGGTTTCCGAACATGTTGAACAAGTTTTGGGTGCACAAACTTTCAACGGGGAGACAAATATCTCATCACATGCACACATTTCTTACGGTTTTGAAACAACATCACGGTGATTAAATTATAACAGACTTTTAATTTTGGTGTAAACCAACGCTTCAATGCTAAGATCGTGCCCTTGCACACACACACACACACACACACACACACCTAGCACTCAGCTGCAAAGCTCTAATATTATTCGCTTCTATCCCGCACCCAAATATATGCCTGAGTGTTGTAATTGTTTGGCAAATGCATGCCGCTCTCACCCAACATCGCCAGGGCCTGGCTGCCTCACTCCCCTGTGGATAACAAATGGGCCTTTTCTCTCTGAATTTGGGGCTAAACGATGGTTTCGCTTAGAGAGCAAAGTGACTGTCCGTCTTCATAACAGTGCTCTCCATCAAAGAGCAATGAATCCCATCCCATCCGACTGGCCCTGATTAAACACAGGCAATGGATATCCCCCTCCGACCCCCACCCTTTCTCTGCCAAGACCGAGCAAAGCCAGCCCTGCTATGTCAGCCCTAGCACCTGCAGCTATCAGCTTCTTTTTCTCTGGTAATAAAACACTCCTCACATCTGGAGCGGCGAGATGCTTGTTGCTGCTGCCGCTGCTTGAGCACACTTTCATTTGAATCAAATTTCCAAATGAGTTGTATATTAAGGAGGTTGTACAGAAGGGCTCAAAGGTCACGAAGAGCAATAGCTATGGGCTCTTAGCTCTTTTTATAGTTTATGAGCTTTTGATTATCTCTTTATCTAAATTAGAATATCAGTCTTAAAAACTAAAAATATTCAGAGGTTTGATGGGAATGGTATATGCCAGCAGTGAACGATTTAAAAAAAAAAATGGAGGATTATAGTAAAGTCATCAAAACTATGAAATAAAAAAGAAATCTTAACATATCCAAAATGGCGAAAGTAATTATATATATATATAAAAAAAAGGAATGAACATAAATAAATTAACAAATAAACTGATGTGATGCTCAAGAAACTTTTTGATAAATATAAATTTTCAAACAGCATTCATTTGAAATATAAACATTTGGTACGTTTTACAAATATTTCTGCTGTCACTTTTGATCAATTTAATATGTAATTTCATAGATCAAAAAAAATCTTTCAAAAACAACTTGTACTTGCAATTTGTAGCCACAAAACACGATCTTTTACGATCTACAGAAAGATCAATTCAAGCGTACAAACATCGTGAAGAAGAGGAGGTTAAAAAAAAAGAGAGAGAGAGAAAAGAACAGATTATATGATCCGTTTGAGTGATAAGTTTGAGCCAGTTCACTGACTTTTATGACTTGTCGCCTGCTGTTCACATGTTGATGTGTTTCCATGTTATGGTCTTGCTCCATGAAAACATCTCATTTTCTTACGGCCAATGTCCAGAATGGCTGTTGGGGCTGTATTTAAGCTGTCACAGGCGTACAACGACAAAGTAATGGTGTGTTAAATATATGCTCAAAGGCTTTTGCAAAAGTTGAATTAATGTATAACCGAGCACCGCACATGCCACAAAGTTGTACCTATACTAACTTAATGGCCTATATATATTTTATTAATGCATATATTACTTTAGACACATTTCACAACCTTATAAAGTAGCATACAGATATAAACTTAAAACACTCATTCAAGTGTTATTCAAGTGTAACACCCTTATTCACAACAGAACAATGCTCCCATGTGTTGGCACGAGTCCAAGAGTTTTCTGGAAAGTCAGCAAAGCAAGACAGACACTACAATCTTGATAGGCTTGTCTTGTTTTAGTGTTGGGTTTCCATCAATTTCAAGGGGGTAAAATCTTACACCACTGAGGCTGCAGGCACAAAGCATTGCAGAGCTATCGCAGGATGGGAGCTTGAAGCTC
Organism: Enteromius paludinosus; assembly: GCA_032361165.1. Classification (NCBI taxonomy): domain Eukaryota; kingdom Metazoa; phylum Chordata; class Actinopteri; order Cypriniformes; family Cyprinidae; genus Enteromius; species Enteromius paludinosus. The sequence goes on from JAUMHQ010000081.1 coordinate 10,634,889, forward strand.
TTAGGAACATTAGCCTGAAAGAAAACAAACGTGGGTCAACTGAATTAACCCAACTCCACACTGCCAACCAAGGAAAACTCCCAACAAAGAGCCTGTCATCTCTTACTGACAAGGACCAATCTGTACACGCTGATCTGAAGTGTCCTGCAGACTACAGGAAACTCCCTTACATACAAAATACTGAGCCATCGCAGTTGTTCTCATTTATTTTTAGCACTACTGCGAATTTTTACAGTCACTGATCAGAGTAGTATAAGCAAATTGTGTTTCAAATGTACAGTAGGTGACATTTCTGACTTCTTTAAAAAAGGAAATCATACATTTTATTCAGCCATTACCACACTGCATATTATGTCATCTCTGAATGTTGCAGTTTAACATAACATGCCTATGCCTATGTTATTGCACTTGAGGTTGTGTTTCTCTCTCTCAGGATCGCCAGGACATTAGCTAATGTCATTATCTCTTCTGTGAGGTCAAAAGGGCCTAATCTTGTGTTATAGGATTTATAAAAGACAGAAGCGATCTTACTTAGGGTCTCTGATAGCAGGCAACAACACCTAGTGAACGCAAATGGTGTCAGTATGCTTTATCATTAAAGATGATTGCATTTAGCAGGAATTACATGTAAGTATTTTTATCTCTATTTTTAAATGGCAAGAAGCAGAATACATGCAGCTGCTAAGCAATAGAATCCATCTGCTTTTTTCTGTACAACAAACACATCAAGCACATACATTAAGCTACAATTATCTATACCGAGTAGAAATTGAACGATCAATCCATTGAACTTAATTTAGCACGTCGAAAATGTGCGAAAGCTTGCATGTAATCTATTAGCCCCTCTACGTCTACTCTTCTGTTTGTTGCTTGGCAAACAGGTGTCCGTTGTGAATGACTCTCCACCTCCCATTATGACGAGCTACCTTTGCTAACAGCCCTGTATTAAAGTGTCATTATCTTCTCCACCCCTCTGTCTTGTGTGCCATGCACAAATGGACTCCAGTCTTTTATAATTCCTTCCCCCCCCCCCCTCTGCTGGGTATAAATGTCAACGTCCTATTGTGTGAATTACAGGCATTCCCACATCAGCGCTGATTGTTCCGTGTGTAGTGGTGGGAGCAGAATAGAGCGTTTGATTTCAGATAATGTAGAACCAGACAAAATGCCACTGGACTTGGCAGGGCACCTATTGTCTAAGCTGGCAGGCTGAGCCAGAGACCTGAATCTGAGACAAGACTGCGCTGGGGACCGCAGGAAAAAGAACGCCTCGTGGTGTGGATTTCACTGACTGTTATAATACAATTTGTCAGGTTTTATGATGTCACTGACAGCTGGAATTCATCCCCTTAACCTTTTCAGGTTGTGTTCTTTATGCCACGCAAAGCTATAATTTGTCACCATAAGCAGAACATAATTTAGTCAAACTCCCTTTATGGTAAAATGTGAAATATTCACGGTCTAGTCATTATGTTAAGATGCACATAAACAGAATTTGTTGTCTCACCCATGACACATTGCTCCGCCCCTAAGTAGTGACATCACACAAGTCAATACAATATTTTTGTCTGGATTTTATTAATCTGAATAGCAGGCTTCAAGGTTGGATTTAATTTAATATTTTTATGTTGGGTCATATGCATGCAGCGCATTTTCAACTTCTTATCACATGTATTTTAATATTCTGAATGAAATGTTAAATTATTATATTGACTCCATTTTTTACTTGCAGTACTAGTTTTCTGTAGCTTTTGTTCTTTGTCTAAAAAGAAAGACTGGCGGTTTATTCAGAAGTATTCCAGTTAGGTGTCTCTCTCTTTTTTCTTGCTTTATGAGACTTTTTAAATAAATCAAAAACATGTTTTCTTGGAATATAATTTCGAAAGGTAATGCATTTCTATGTTTTGACTCATGTCTCCATTGTTTCCCATCCATTCCTTTGTAATGCCCCTTTAACAAAATCTAGCTCTTTACTGACATCATCTTCCAGGAAGTGACATCATTTTGGAGGGAGAGTGAGCATAAGCAATGCATCGAATAGTTTTGTGTGGCTAGTTATTGCATCTCAGTATAAAAACCTGAATTACTGAAATTAGAGAAAATTAAATCCACATTATTCACATGAAAAGATTATATTAATACAATGTATGTGTCTAAGCTGTCTAATTCTATTTCTTAAATTAAAACGCAAACTTATTCATTAAAAGTGCTATTTGCAATCGGTGCATCATTCAAAATCACGAACGTTTTTGTTTATTATAATAGATTTTATTGCAAGGCGCATTCAACCATAACAATATTTTCAGAAGCTGTGCGCCAGCGGTCAAATACAAACAGCAACAGTGATCTGATGAAGGCGGGTAACAATGGTAACAACAGTTCATACAGTTCACTGTAAGGTCACGCTCCTCCTTTCCCTTTTCTTTTCAAGCCCTAGATGTAGTTCCCACAACCCTAGCACCAAATATGTCTCATAATGTGTGTTTTCATGCATCTGGCCCAATAAGTTGTTGGATAATTGATATATTGATTGGTTATGTCATCATGTGTTGGTATAGAAGCTGTCATGTGGATGGCAGAACAATCCACGGGCCCCATTGTTCATTCATCAGCGCCCCTGATCGGGCCCATGTCTTGGTTAGCTGCAGGCCAGCCAGATAAGGATCAGTAGATGATTGGGCGCACACATTCTTAACATGGCTGACCCGTGACATCTTGGGGGCAGTCGGGGAGTCTGTCATTATGCGTACAATGCACGGCTTTCTTCCTTCTTATCTTTGCCGATGACATTGAGAGTTTTCGCATTAACTCATTAACGACAAGACTCATCATTACAGGGAAGGGGGAGGGACAGGGTGTGTCTCTGAGTGGGTGACACTTGGCATGGAGGAATGTGGGATCAGGCCGATCCTTCTTTTCACTCTCTCCCGGGCTTTGATATGAGCGTCAGCGATTGAGAGATGGGCCAGTCAAGTCCAAGGCTTAGAAAGGCTACAAGTGACCTTTTTTTTTTGCGGTGCACAAGTCAACGCTGAATAAATGAAACTTAAACATAGACTCACAGTTGCTAACTACCACCGCTTGCCCTATCTGGAGAAAATGTTAGTCTGGATGACATGTAAGTTCAGAGAATGATCTCTTAAGCTCCAGAGGTCCTTCACTCGAGGGCTTTTTGCTGCCAGGAGCTTATGAAGGCCAGAGTGTTTGGCCTTTGCTCATAGCTAACAGTGCCAAGGCCTTGACTCTTGTGGTTTGCCTCTGTCAAACACGGCATTGCTGAGTGTGGCTTTGTGGAAAAACTCAGCTATGTCGTCCTGTTTCTTGATCCATTAACGCTTTCAACACAGTTATATAGTGGGGAAGAAAAGAAAAAACGAGGATGGGGGAGATGAAAAACTGTCTGGGAAAGATTGATAGCTTTGCTCTGTGGTTCAATTGTAAATTAGAATGCAAGTCCCTCTGGGATACAAGGGCTCTATTTGTGATTAAGAAAAAAGGCTTCATAACTGAGAGACAGAGAAAAAGTTTGCTCCCTCTTACACACAGGCAATTAGCTTGATGAAATGGCCCTCACTGTTTTGTGCCCTGGATATGTAAACTGATATTATAATAATGGGCTGACTGCTTGTTCTGTTATTTTCACCTTGAGTCGAACGGGAGGAGGCGTTATGGTGTACACAAAGCATTGTCTTGTATAACACCACAAACCCAGACCCCTGGCGAGCTCAGAACCGCAGATACGGTGCAAAGCGAGGTGACGCGAGAAACAAAGCAGGCTCTCATATGTGATGAAGTTACAGGAGTGAGCTTAGCAATGCATGTTGCCAGCATGACAAAGTGATAAAGAACTTTTATATGCCTCATAGAAATAATGGTAAAGCGAGCTTGGAGTATTGGCAATGTACCTGCCCACAGCAGGAGTCTCACCTACCTCAATTTCTTCTGCTTTCTCATGCAAGGCAGGGAGACATTAAAAGTTATGATCTGTTTTTATATGGCAACATGATTTTTATCAGGTAGTGGTTTTTTTGCCCCCCTTCATGCCTCTTCACACCTGTCTCCACTTGTTTGCATTTAGAGCAACCCAAAGTGTTCGAGAGCCTTATTTGGTTTGACTTTGGCCTAAATAATGAACTGCTGTCTGTAACTTATTCTTGTTTCACTAAGCCTTCACCTCAAATGTGCTGACATGTGCAAAACAGAACCACAGTTTATCAAAAGCAGCATTTAGAATCAAATGCAGTTAAGCTCAGACTAAATGTATAACAATTCCATGTGCCGGTTGTGATCCTTTGGTTACTCAATGATTGTAGTTTTACAAAAAAAAATATTGAATAAGAAAAAAAAATTATATATATATATGTAAATAAAAACTAGCAATTTTAGCCCTAAATTGTAATTTATAATATATAATATATTTTACATAAAAAAAAAAATAATATATAAAAATAATATGTATTATATAATGTAATATATATATGTGTGTGTGTGTGTGTGTGTGTGTGTATGTGTGTGCGTTCAATAAATGGTTTTGGCAATGTAGGCTGTACAACAGGAACAACAATACTAACACCTATAAAGCAAAAAATGGGGGTTGGAGAGACATATTTGTTTAATCGGTATACATCAGTACTGGCAAAATACATAATGTGCTGAATACTTTTAACTGACTTAAATGAACTGTCTTCCTAAAAGTTGCAAACACTGTTTGTGCTTTAATTTATTGTATTGTTTTGTTTTGTTTTGTTGAACAATTGATAAATAGCAGAAGAATACACTTGCATGAAGCGTTAACTGTAACCATTAACAATTCTGTTACAGTATTTTTTTTTTTTTACGAAACCCATCCTCAACTTAACCGCTTAACAACTTCTTGGTCTAATTGTTGTTACCTCGTTAATAGTTTGTAATGTAGCCACCTCACTTTTCACTGAACCCTACAGGCCCCTATAAACAGAGGAAAGATGAGAAATGATCGTCAGTGGAAGCTTCAGCTTCTGCGCCTCAAATCGATTCCGCAGACATAAGGAAGGGGCAGTACAGCGCACAATTGTTTTGAAGAGACGTGCAGTGAAGCAGAATTCTGTGGCAATGTGAGTGTAACATAAGTGCATTGCTAACACATGGCTGTATTCCTGGAGATGTCAGAGGGGATCTGCTTTCATGAAAGGGAGTGAGAGAGGGATCTAATGTGGAAGTAATTACATGTGAGAGAGTCACTATGATGGAATGCAATACAATGTTTTCCATTTGCAGGTCAATGCCCAAAGTTACATAGTGTTGTAGATATGCTAGCACCAGCCTCTTGTTTTATCACATTTTTTGTCTCTGCTTGTTTATTTAATGACTGGGGAAAATGACTTCTAATCATTGTTTTCTGGGTTTGATGCAAGTGTAAGTCCTCCTTCATCATATTTAAGTGATACTCCACCCCAAAATGAGAATTTTTCGCACTTTTTTTATCACTTACCCCCATGTCGTAAGTTCCCCAAATCAGTAAAAGCTTTGTTTGTCTGCAGAACACCATTTAAGAAATTTTAGACGAAAACCAGGAGGCTTGTGACTGTCCCATTGACTGCCAAGTAAATTACAGTGTCAAGGATCCAGTAAAGTAGGAAAATCATGGTCAGAATTGTCCATTAGTGGTTCAATCTGACTGTTATGAAGCGACAATAATACTTTTTGTACACAAAGAAAATGGGACATTCAAAAGCCTCCTGGTTTCCATCTAAAATATCCTAAATTGTGTTAATTGAGACAAACTGAGCTTTTACAGGTTTGGAACGACATGGAAGTAATTAATGACAAAATTTTCATTTTGGGGTTGGAGTGTCCCTTTAAATATGTTAGCCATGCATACAATAGCAAAACTAGATTGTACAGTATTTAACTTGTATACTTCACAAGTAGGCCTAGATTTTATTAGTCGCTGACACCTGAGTTCATTATTAGAGGAAGCGGACACAGTGCAAACAGACCTTATTCATGTAAAATGCAAACACACCCATTTAATAAGGTCTTTTCGCTATTTATCTTTGGAGAGATTGCCGACTTCCCATGTGTTCATTATGTAGAGTAAAATTTCATTAGTATCAATCCTACCTGTAATACAAGTCAAGGCTTATGTGTAGTTAGACGGGTTGGCAAGTTCAGGAATTGTCTGACACGGGTGTATAGGAATGGTATGAATCTGAGCGGTAGCATGACGCTTGACATGGGAAAGAAGGGGAAAAAAAAGGGGAGAGAAACCTGGTTTTCGAACATGGCGTAACAGCCGCACCCATGTCAGCAGTGTTTCCTCTGCTTATGTTTCATTCATAAAGAAAAGTCTAGACCGACCTGGGCCAAGCGGACACCCTATACTCATTTATCCAATGCTCTGAAAAAAGAACGAAACAGGAAAAGCTTCAGACATAAGTTACGTAAGGGATTATAATTTTTTGTGTCTGTACAATTTACACAAAAGGTATGTAATCTGGCCCTCTTCATGCGTCCCCTGGTGTCCACAGATCCAGATAGGAGCATCAGGCATGCTGAGGGAGAGATTAGCCGGTGCATGACCTGATGTGTTAGGACTTCCAAGAGCAGTAATGAGTGCCGCCGATCAGTGAGTGTTTTGGGTCAGACTGCAGTGTCTAAACTGATCATTCCAGTCTAATGAGCTTTGGTGACTTTGATGTAATGGTCCAGCTGATTCAGTGCGCTAGCTGCACCGTGCAGATTAAGGTCACGTCGTATTTTGGGATGTTGCTAGACAGTGCAGTAGGTCCCTTTTTGAGGCATCTGCTAAGCTTGAACCTTGTTTGTGGGGTTAGATCTGTTGGAGTCTTTGATGTGACAGTTCTGTGGCCGTTTACTGGTGTTCAAGAAGAGATTAAATTCCCCCCAACTCACTTAATATTCCTGCAGTCGTGTGCTCTTCTCCTGGTTCTGGTTTTGCGGAGAACAATCTAAATAGGGAAATGAACACTTTTGGCCATTTGGAATGTTTGTTGTATCGTAATGTTAAACGTCTTGAAATGAGCAGCAACTGTCAGATGAATTCGTACAGAATTGCAGAATTGTTTATTTCTGTATATTATTTGAATATTTGACATATTGCTCATGCACACGTCATATTGGAATTGCATATAAAAACACCACAAAAGAGGCTAATTTTATTTAATGCTGATGTGTTTATTTTTACCCGGTGTTGAAACATTTCTTCTGGGGTTTTTTTTTTGTTTTTTTTTTTCAAATTAATATGCAGAGACAACTGTAAGCAAGAAATTAATCCAGCCATCAATAAAAAAAAATGTTATCATCATTTATTCACCCTCATGTTGTTCAAAACATGTCTGAGTTCATTCTGTTGAACATGAAATAAGATTTTGTAGAATGTGTGTAACCAAGCAATATATGGTCCCCATTGATTTCCATAATATGAAATTTAGAGCCTTTTTTTAGCCAATCCTTTAAGATTCAAGAATCGTTAGGTATACGTAGGCAACTTAACTTAATTTTTTTCTCTTTCTCAATTTGCTGAGGTACGTGTAGTCCCATTGTATATAGAGGCATTTAGAAGACATAGGAATCCCATGGAACCATAAAAGTTGCTCTAGGTATAGGAAGTCCACGCTGCGAGGCCCTTTGAGGTGAACCACAGATTTAATTTTCTGAAACCAAAGCAAAATAAATTACATCATGTGCTACAACGTTCAACTGTTGCCTGGAGAGCTATCATTTATCCTTGTAAAGATTTACCGCTCACTATCGCTGTCTGAGGACTGACATAGTGCCTTGTATCATGTGGAAATCAGGCTTGATTTTCCTGTGCGTTTATAAATAAAATGCTACAGGCTGAACTATTGTGAAACTTTGTGTTGCATCGCGACTGGATAAATGCTATAATGCTTTCTGTCAAGCACTTTAGCAGCACAAAAGCAGGGTGCTTAGTTTGTTTTCAAGCTGTGAAAAACAGGTTTCTTTTTCCACACATTCTACCGTGTAGTATTTGAACCATGCAGTAATACAACAGCGCTTTCTTGACATGTTGTAAGCGTTGACCTAGTGCCCTGTCTCTCTGACATTCACACCTCTTGCTCTCTCTGAATGGAATGCAGATGCTTTTGTTTGCAACTCACCATATGGGCAGAGACTCGTAGTGAGGCCACAGCTCTCTGACTTTTCTTTTGGGAAGACTTCCCTCAAATAGTGCAGTAAATGTGTTGAAAGGTGTCTCTTTAGAAAGTAGCCTCAATGTAAAAAAAAAAAAAAAAAATTCAAAAGGTAGGAACATCTGGCTGTGTTTTGAGAGGACACAGATATCCGACTGAGATATTTATTTATATCATTATGTATTTTGCACTTCTCCATACATGTACCGTGCTTCAGGCACTACTTACCATTCATTGAACGTCATGTATTGTGGCTTTAAAAGCAAGCACACACATACCTAGAGCTTTTAAACCAAGATCAAAGACTGTGGTTTATATTATTGAGCACTTATGTGTTAAGAATATCTAAAAGGATATCTGAAAAACACCTGATTTTTAATACACTATTGAATACTACATAAAACATCAACCTAATGCGACAAGAGATCAAGTTCGATCATGTTAAAACTCTAACCGAGCTCTAACAGAATAAAAACACTGATAGTAAAGTGTTAAATATGGTCCTCTGCCAAGAGGGACTACAGCTGTATTTTGTAAGTTATTATTTAATAATTAACCATAACATTAAGCCTTATTTTGCCTTGAAAACTAAAAGCTTCAGTCACAATAGTTTCCTTTACAATATTTTCCAGAACTTAACAATCTTATTTTTGCCATTAAACCTGAGAATTGACATTTTATGTTATTTTTGTCAGATATATCAATGGCGTTCTGTATTTTAAACCTCTTTCTTCAGGGCAAAAGGAAGCAGAGTAGTACTACGTTGCCGGGACCAAGCGGCCCTTAATGGAGGTGACAAAACAAACGTCCTCAGAGAAAACTTCAAGAGCCAGTTACATGAGCACTTCAGGGCCTGCAGCTGAAGTTTACCCGGACACCGCTTCTTTCAGGGGGCTCACATAAACATTACACTCTCTGTCTGGGTAATTGATCCCAAATCTTGTTTGACAACGTTTTTTCACTGCAGACACTTCACATGCTTCCTGAACATAGCTGAGCTTTTTTGGCCGCGTTGCAAATACCACAACAACTCAGCACTCATTAAATCTTGCTCTGAGTGTTCTCTGCCTTACCGCTGCCAGTGTGTGTGGTTTGGTTCATTTTTGCGCACTAGTTCTGTTCGCTGTCTCCTTTCTCCCATGCATTTGATATATATAAATATATTTGTATGTAAATTGAATAGAGGATTTACGATTAAGCAATGAAAAAAGAAGGTTGTAGAAAGAAATTGCAAGTAAATGTATAACTAACTAATTGTGAAATTCTGAAGATTAATGTTATTATAAATATATAATATTTCTATTTCTTTTACTTATATAATCTATTTTAAGATTTTTTTTTTTTATTATTATTTACAAAAAATGTTTAGGTTTGTATTTAGCATATATTTCTTAGTATTATGTCTAATATTTTTAATAAATAGTAATATTTGTTTGTGTATGTAAATGACTTCATTTGTTTGTTCAATTACATTTTAATTTATGGCCTTATATTAAAAACTGTGAATACTGATCAGTGTTAAATTATATGTATTTTTTAATTTTATATATATTATTTGCATGAGTGACAAGATCATCTGTGGTATAAATGTTGTTATTTTTCCAAACAGTTTATTTATCTTATAGTCTTATAGTACACAGAAAGTGGCATTTGCAATTCAGCCGTTTTGTTTCAAATGTGCCATTGCACCCATAATTTATTCCAACAGTCAAATAATTAAACTGTGAGACTCCCTTTTGGTAAAGGATTAAGGAAAGGTAGGTGTACCTAAATAGGTTACTCCTACAGACTTTCATCGCAGACGCTAAATACAGTTTTCCCAAACATTTGTTTTAACCACCTTGCACATAAAGGCACTCATAATATCTGAAAATGCTTCTCATAATATATTCTGAAGCATGTAAGGTACAAGTGCGAATGCAAACTTAAAACCTTTACCCATGTCTTAATAGTCCACATTAGAAAACAAGCTGCTTTCAATTACAGACAGCAAGTACACACTCTCTCTCCCTCCTTCTGTCTTTCTCATCTCTTTTCTTCTGCTTTGGCTCTTTGATTACGTCTGAAAACATTTATATCTCCTAATAACCATTTAGTCTAGTGGCCACTGATTAAATCCAGACTAAATATAGTAAATGCAGAAGAATATATGTGGAAAATAAGTTGTTCATAACAGCTAAAGAAATGGAAACTTGGTAATTTTTTTGCAATAAAAATGTCAGTTACAGCTCCATATTAAATGAAGATTTATAGCATTTTTCACTAAATGTTTATATTTAAAATATTAAAAGAATGCTGTAGACTTCATAAGACAAGATAGATAGATAGATAGATAGATAGATAGATAGATAGATAGATAGATAGATAGATAGATAGATAGATAGATAG
>JAUMHQ010000081.1:10645447-10668010 GCA_032361165.1 Enteromius paludinosus
GATAGATAGATAGATAGATAGATAGATAGATAGATAGATAGATAGATAGATAGATAGATAGATAGATAGATATTTAATAATAACAAACAACATGCATACAGGACCCATGTTTATTTACTTGTGCTTTACGCTGAAATTAATGTACAGTTGATGATAACACATTTCTACTATTGTCATCAATATTTTCTTTACTTGTAATACAGTGCTACTTCTTGTTCAGTTGCATTATTTAATCATACATCATAATCATGTAGAATTACAATACGTACACAGTTCATTTTGAGCAGTTCGTTGTCATTTGAGCCATTGATCCGTTTGCCTATAAAAGAATCTATTACAGGTTAGTTGCTCCAGTGGTTCAAAAGCATACATTACGGCCTACCTTTCCTGCTTTGTCACAAGTTCCTCCTCCCATCGTGCGCTTGGTGTTGATGTCAACGTCACCACGTCAGCATTCTTCGGTTCCCACAGTGACCGTGTCCTCTGCCCTCGTCACAGTCCTGCAGAGGTCTGAGACAATGCACAGCTAGTCTGCCAGAACGCCGAATTCGACCTATAGTTTCGGACAGTTGATCATAAGTGGTCAATAGCAACAAAATACTTCTCAAGTAAAACACTTTTCAGGTCACTTTTTTCCTCTTATTTTTCATTTAGGGATGATAAGTATAACAACGGAACTATTTAGAGTAATTATAATGATGACTACACGTGAAAATAAATAAATTATAAACACATGCATGCAAGTCTATATAATCGTGGAAAACGGAAGTTTACCATTCAGTCAAAGAAGAGATTATTTAAACAAATGAAGCTTTTGCTGTTTAAACTGACACTGTAATTCATCACTGGAGAATCGAACTCTGTGATCTATCATGATTCTGCTGGCTTCTTAGATTGGCCCTTAGGGCAAACAGAAATAGACAGGGAGAGGGTAACCTGAACCAACTGAATCAATCAATCACACAGAGACTTGCACACACACATGCATCAGTTTTTTAATAAGAATTTCAATGCCAATTTAATCATTGTTTATACAAATTGTTGACTTTGTTTAATTATTTATTTATTTTTAAATTTAACTAAGGTATTAATTTTTTTTTATTTTTTTTTTACAATGATAGATATCCCTCTGAACCTGTGAGCCTTCCGTTAATGCCTTCTCCATTTAATCTCAACATAGCCCTATAAACAAAGACCGTATAGGCATAGTAGAACCAACAAAAAGTACGAACTAATTATTTGCTAATGTCATATTGCCAAACTTGCATACAACCCAACCCAAGTGTAGAATACAAATAGAAATAATCACTTCAAAATCTTCCTTCATAATCGTATGCTGCCTGTTCTAAACTGACTGCATATGGCAAACAATTTGCATAATCCCTTCCCACATACTGCGGGTGAATCATATCAGATTAATGACAGAAGTCGTTTTAAATGTTTGCTTGTTTTTTGCACCAGAAGTGTATTTAGTTGACCCTTTACCTGTTTAAGTTTAGTACGATGCTTAATATTACATCTCCTTTCTATTGCTGCTATATATTTGTTTCTGTGTTACAGTTAACTAAAGAACTTTGTGTAGCAGGTCAGGAGTATCTCCTCAGCCTTGCTGCATTCTGGTATTACTGCAGCGCAATAATAAGGACACCGAAAGACTTCCCACACAGTTACATTTTGAAGTCTAAGCTATACGGGCGTAAGGCTATACTTTCATAAGATCTTTTTTTCATGGACTGTGGCAACAATTGGTCCATATTCTTGTCTTAAAGAGTGAAATGCAGCACGTAGCGAGAACTTCTTGTCCTGTGAAGAAGCAGTAAGTCTTCTGAATTCCCAGGGCAATGGTGTTGTTTTAAGACTGAAGGTAATGCTGAACAAATTACACCATATTTGGGCACAGAGCCAGGCTTCTGTAGAGAATAAAACCATAATCCTATTCAATTTGCCCGTAACCGATATGAGATTTTCTTCAATGAGTTGGAAGAACATGTCAAGGGGAGTTTTTTAGATCCATTTAAATGACAAACAATAAAAACAGCAGGATTGCGTGAGAAAATACTTCAAAAGTTTTCTGTTATGTTGGATTAATGTATTGAGAATAATCTGATTTTAAACAAGCTGTTTAAACGTCTTTCTCCCTTTATAGAAGTACAATTACACGTACAGGTGGAAATTAGCAATAGACTATAGTGCCAATAGGCATGATCTGTATTTATTAGAAATAATAAATTATTATTATTATAAATTATTATTAATAATTATTATGCATTATAAATATTTTTTGTTGTTTACACACATATTTAAGATACTAACAGGCTATTAAAATATTATTACAAATTTCAAAGCAAGAAATGCAGATATGTGAACCCGTGGTATGTTTACAAGTGTAATCAGTCTGGAAATAAATTGATAAAGCTTCCTTTACATCTAGTAAAATAAATAAAAACGGCTAATTTGCGAACTCAAATTTACTGCAGTATTTGCCAAGAGAATTGTATTTGCTAATTACTGCGAAATATCAGAAAATGCTTCACCGTGACAACAGATGTGCTACATAGACTGCAACCACACCAGCTGACAGGTCTATTACTTGCTCGTTTGGACACGTTTTAAACCACTCCGTCTGATCCAGTGGTTTTCAATCCTTCAAATAAGAGAGACAAAAAAAGTGCTGTGCTGTGGCTTCCCAGGACCAGGAATGAAAACCACAGGACCCAGCATAAGCATCCAGATAAAACGCATTCAGCAGCGATAATATAAATAATAATAATAAAACTGGATCGTTACACTGTTACGTCTTAGTGTAATATGCTCATCTTGAAGCCAGCCTCCATTAGCATGATGCATCCAATTACTTATAATAACTTACAATCTGTAATGCGACTGTACATTTTGTTACATTTTTTCGGTAATAATTAAATATGTAAAAGAAAAAATTATATTTATGTGCTTATGACTTATAAGTCTCCTCATGTTGATTAGCCTGGTTAACCTTTGCTCCGTACCGGATCCGTAAGGGTTAATCAGGCCGGGATCTCAGTGACCCGAGGGTCAGATTCCCTCTATCTCTTGCTTGAAGAATACGGTGGAGGCAGCGATAAGATTAGGGTGAACTTTCCTCTTCCAAACCATCAAAGCGCAATAGACACCTGCGCCTTAACCTGCGCTCGCATAGCTTTTGAGAATTATTGTCATGTCCGCGACTTAATATGAGCAAAATAAATGTAGTGTGAGTGTTTATTAAAAGCAGTGGGATATATATATAGGCTACATATGCATTGTTTATATATTTGACATTAAATTTTATATATTAGTTAATCAAAGTGCAGCTGTTTCTTTAAGGTTTAAAGTCTAGTTTTATATGTAGTCGGCCGATGACTGAGATTTGCTGTGGTTTGGAGACTTGGCTTTGCCTATTCAATGTCTATCGATTTATTCGCGTATAACTCCGCTTATAGGAGTCACATCTTACACACTCGAGCCCCAACGTGCATACTTTACTTTACAAACAATAATAAAGTGATTTACCCTTTTCTTCGCGTCCCAGCCATGGAAAATCGTTAAAGATCCTGCTATTTGTGTGTGATCAGTAAATATTTAGTGTAGTGTCTCGTCCTAATCGATGGAGGTCCCGATGGGGGAGCGCTATTGTGTGTGTGGACGCTTGCTGAGCTCTGTGTGTGAGGACTCTTTCTTGTGCAGTGCGTTTTACAATGATAAATGTACCAGGACGACTTCGCTTGCACTTTACTGATCATCAACATCAAGTTGCATGAAAACGGCTTTTGTTCAAAGTTCCTTCAGCACAACCACCGATTGCAGGCTATTTTAAGTGCAACGTGATTCATTTCTACTCGCTCGCTATACAGGCGTTTTGTGATCTCTCGGAGTTAAAACAAATAACCTAGGCAATAAAAGTTTTTTTTTGTTTTTTTTGGAATTGTTATTAATCATGTCATTAGAAATGCATTTAAGGAGTCCCGTTTAAGGCCTTTGTATTGTGATAATTCAATGTGCCTTTACGACTTTGCGTTGGAAATTGGGTAAAAAAAATATTTTGCTTGTTTGTTTACGTATTTATTGTTTAAATGCCTATTGAATAGTTGGATATGCATGGCATTCCGTTCATCTAGCTTATATTTAGCCTATATTTATGTGCTACTCAGTGAAACTTGACTCTCCTTTGTAGACATAGCTGGGCAGGGAACAGACAATTACAGCCCCCTGCGTACACAACTCTTAAAAACAGATCAGGCATTGACTGAATTGCTTTACTTCGACTATAATAGTCTGATATACTGCAATTTGACGTCACCTGAATACAGTAGCCTATAGCTTATAGACGTTTGACGACTGCATACTAGCAGTAGCGTTTTCTGAAGTGCTATTAGCTTTGTTTTATTCGGTGTAGGTCAATATCAAACCTTTATTGATGGGATGTTCTCGTGTCCATTCTTGTAGATTTATGATTGCGTCTGTTCATGAACTTAATGACATATTAAAACAATATTTACATAACGGTAAAGGTTTATTACTTCAATTATCGAAATTCATTGATCTAATAAAGTCCTCACTCTGGACTTAAACACTGAAAAAGCGACAAAGGCATATCACTGTAACTAGTTTGCACATAAACAGACAGGTGTCTCTCCTGACTTCACCCCCTCCCTCCCCCAATCACACAGCCCACACAAAGCAGCTGCACCGAGGAGGCTTTTTTACCTTCTGTGGAAAAGAAAAAGACGCACAGGAGCATCTTCTGTCATTTTTTTCTTTTTTAACAAAACTAAAAATCTCTCAACCCTCAAAGTCATCAACACGACTCTCCTTCTATTAGGATATGCACTAAATATTAATATGTGATTTAAGCGTCGCAGGAAAGTTTGACCGATTTTGCTTGTCGGTTTGTCTTTTTTCCCTCCCTAAAGTTTTAGTAATCATTCAAATAAACAGAGAGCCGCGTTTTTTTGTGTATAATTCCGTCAGTGGAAAAGGAAACGTTGGTTCCACTTCCAAACAGAGGGTTAATTCGCACAGAAAGAGAAGACTAAGTATATTTTTCATATAGGAGAGGATGCATCACGGGGAAGACGAATCAACATCATATGCATTTGGTATGTTTGGGCTATAATTGTTGAGAATCAAACTTCACTTAGCATGTGCATATCATTTGGAATATGAATGTTAAAGTGAACCTGATTGTTTTTTGTGTTGTGGTTTCATTCACAATTTTTATTAAAATATTTTAAAATGAACATTGTCTCTAGCAAACGCATCCATGAGCAGAACACTTTGTCCATTCACTGGCAATACAATCATCGCATCATGAGCAATATTTTATTTTATTTTATTCTTTATTTTTGGTCTTTGCTAATAATTGTGCTGATATTTAAGAAGTGGTGTTGGTGTATTGCATGCATGTCTCTCTACGCGTCTTTCCTAGTCGTATTCTTGCTTTTAAAAAGAAAGAAACAAATACGGAACATTCGCGTCTCCGCAAGTTAAAGTGTGTAAATATGAACACTTACCTTGATCTTGGGGTAAAATCCACTTTGCATCGGTACGCTATAATTTACTTCTGCGGCATTGCTATCGGCTGTCTTGTTCACATACAGGCATTTGAATGGTCAGAGATGAGGTACGGTGCTCACTTTTGATCGTTTCAATAAAACTGGCCAAAATAAACCGAAACGCTGCAATACTCCCGTGCGTGAACAACACCGTGGAGAAAATGTGTGGAAGAGACCTACAAGCGCACCTCTGCAACGTCCAAGTCAATTAGAGGGAAATCTCTAAAGCATTAATCAGATTAAAATAGGCGCATGTTACTTTGGTGTATGTGAGAGGCGAGCGACCGATGTAGTTTCCATTTAAGATGGCTCTTCCACCTTAAAGAGCGATATCAGGCAGAAATAATCCAAACGCTAGGGGGCGCCCATATACTGTTGTACGTCCAGTCTTCGGCGTTTTTCCTCCGAGGCAGCATATGCTGTGATTTAGCACTGCACGTTTTTCAGTGGACCCAACTCCGACAACCCCCGGTGATACAGAAAGTAGACTTCAACAAGCGAAGCTTTTGAAAAAAAATGTGCTCTGACTTATAACCCGAGGAGCGAAAAAGGGGAGACACCTCATTTGACCACCCCGAGGCTCCCAGCGAACATCCATGGCAATTAACATAAGACTTCTGGACTTCTGATTCCTCATTGAGCATCTTATGTTTGCATGATTTTTGAATGTTTTGGCTTTTTATTTATTTCTTTAAAAATCCACTGGTCTATTCGAGGAAAGTTATGGGATATTTTATTAACTTCACTGCATAATCTAGCACGCCAAGGCCCTAAAAGCACAGTAACCCTAAAATGTTCTTTTGTTATATGAGAACACGCTGAATGCAGTATCTCTGCCTAAAAAATCAAAAAACAAAAAGGTCAAAACGGGGGCCGTATGACCTTCAAAATACATATAAATCAATGTATTATGATGACAAGTAAAAAAAAAAAAAGAAATTAATTATTGGTAGTGTTCATGATTACAACGAGAGAACATATAAACATAAGCTTATGTGGCAATTAATGCTGATTTCCTAAGTAAGACTGTAAATTGAGTATATAACGATATGAACGTCAGTAATCATCAGATTTATCATTTTTGGATTAAAATAACGTCATTCGGCTTCAATTTAAGAGCTATACGTATTATGCAAATATAATAGGCATTTGTGCTCATTTATTGGATTGGTATATGAAACCAGACGCAACCGAAAAATCCTATGCAAGCTTTTCATGATAATTTTATTTTTCTGATAAAAATGAAACAACTCTAGCCTATTATTGATAAACATATAGCTTGCGCACATTGTGACTGTTGTTGGGGTTTTTTATTAATATTGTTATTATTTTTGTGAGATTTTTTCATTATTGCTGACAAAGTAGAGTTTCGCACAGGTTACATCTTTGACATATAACAGGGGCAGTACTCGAACTTACAACAATAGCATATCGCGTAAATTGCTTGTTCCCTCGTGTACGGTCTGTTTTAAACGTATTTGTCAGTGCGTTATTGACTTGATAAATGATATGCAGTTTCATGATTTATAACGAGGTGTTAATGCGGAAGAATGGACTAATGAAAGTGACCAAATCATATATGTTGCGGCCAGTCTATATGCGTGGAACAAAAAAAGGTAGCCTATTCAGTGCATGTAACACACATTGGAAAATCCGAAGTCTAAACCACAGAAATGTCATTATCACGGAGATATTATTTTTGTGGTCACATAACAGGGATGGTAGCCTGTTATAATAATAATGTATATATTTGCATAATATTGATTTTTATAAAACCCCAGACATAAGCGGCGTGGAAAGCGCCTTAAAAATATATGGGAATCGTGTATTTTATTTCAAATAAAAAATATAAAAGAAAAACCAACACATGTAGTGCGATCATTTTTCTATCGCACTGTGTACTACTCTCTCTAGGACCACGCGGCTCCTGGACTCTTTTCCCTGGCTTTGGCAAAGAACCAAGTAGCACAAGTGCCGACTAGCCAATAGGGTTCAGGGGGAGGACCTTGAGCTCTGACCAGTCAAACACAGTCACTTTCCATATATGGCAACTCATCTCCATGGTAACGTGTGCTAAGTTGCAGCAGTCGTGTCAAAGTTCACTATATAGAGAGCTCAGTGAGCTGATCAGAGAGAAAGCATTCTGCCAGCCCAGCGCCTACAAATCGCAGTCACTTCCTAACCTCCCCCTTTTTAACATATTTGATCACTTTGATTCTCTGTTCTCTCTCTTATTATTTTTACGCGCATGAAGGAGGTTCTATAGGTTGTGATCTTTTTGTTTTATTATCAGTCCTGCTTGCCGGAGAGTTGACTTCATATTTGACTCGAGCACAGGCTGCAACTGCGCGCGGCTGCTAGCGCTACCTCATCTGAAGAAAAGGAAGAAGCGGCAATATTTTTTGGCCAGTTGTTGGTTTTCTTCAAGACTTTACGCTGGAACTTCTCGCGTGTCGCAAGTATCTTTGAAAGCTGCGTGTTTCCGCGCGTCCGAACATCGCTACACACGCGAAGTTCTCTGTCCTGCTCTGTTCGTGTCTTCTTCCGCCGTGTTTATTTCCCATTTTTTCCTTGATGGGTTTACTGGATGGATGACTGCAAGTGCCCCTGGACTTGGCCTCAAAGAGCAAGGCTGCTATTCGGCTTGTCTTTGCTTCAGTTTTAACCACATGCCAGGTAACGCTGTTTCAGTCGAGAAATAGACTACTGTTTGTCGTCGGTGCGCAACTTTGAACGGACATTCAGACTCTAACCGACCGTGCCGATCCTGAATTATTTATTTTACCTTCCTAAGTGATAAAGGCACCGAGCTGCGTTATTATTTTTGGAAACAAAGCATTCCGAAACCAAAAACGGGGAACAAAAAGTTTTTTTAACGTTGACTGATAGATATGGCAATGGTAGTGTGGAGAGGCTCCCAGGACGATGTGGCCGAGACCCAGGGCACCCTCTCATCGCAAGCCCAAGGAGGACTATCCCTTCCAACCCCTCAACCAGGCCAGCTGGGTCTGACGGCCTCTCAGGTTGCCCCTCCGACCCCTCAGACACCCGTTCAAGGACCCCCGAACAACAACACACAGTCCACCCCGACGAACCAGACGACGCAGAGTCAGTCGGAAAAGCAGCAACCACAGCACATAGAGTGCGTGGTTTGCGGGGACAAATCCAGCGGCAAACACTATGGCCAGTTCACTTGCGAGGGGTGTAAAAGCTTTTTCAAACGGAGCGTACGAAGGAACCTCACTTACACATGCCGTGCCAACAGGAATTGTCCCATTGACCAGCACCATCGCAATCAGTGTCAGTACTGCCGCCTCAAAAAATGCCTCAAAGTTGGCATGAGACGGGAAGGTATTGGGATTTTTGTTGTTTTACTGCTGTCTTTGTCTTTCTGTATTTAGCCTGACTGAACCATGCATGCTACTTCCCCCTGTATTTCATCCCCGACTCTTCTCTCCCGGTCTGCCCGACCACAGCACGCGAAGGAACCGCCTATAGCGCTCGAGTCTGACGCCCGTAACGCTCGAATAATGAACTCCATCTCTCAAGCGACTATTTCGCATTTTATATGTTCGCAATGTTAAACAGATCAACGCTTTAATTCGGCGAAGAAAACAGGGGCGTTCGTCTTGATTTTTTTAATAATATCACTGCAGATATGCCGTGCGGTTATGGCGAGGGAGTATGGAGAGGCAGCGTCAAAATCACATACACACACACACACACACACACACAGACTAGGCTAGGGTCTCCAGATCGACCGCAATCTACATTGCTCTTCTCCGTTATAAAAGTAAAAATTAACCTCTATTGCGCGTTTGATAGCCTAGTATTTATTTGAATGAACGTTCCGCCAGACACCCAGTTCGCTGGCGGATTCTCCATAGACAAGCAGAACTGACTCTGTCGCTAGCTAAATAGGTTAAGGGTTAGCATTCATGTCTTTCTTTGTGCATGTATTCACTGGACTCATGTTGTCTACTGTGAAACGTAAACACAAATTATTTGACAAGTGCACTAAAATTTAAACATTTGCCATTATCTATTTTTCTGTAAAGTGAAACACTGGATTCGACTATAATTATTTTCTGTGTATGCAGTGCACGGTGCAGAGCATTATTGTGAGCATATCGTGAACCTAATTTATTTATTTGAATTATTTCACTTAGCAGTAGAATCACGAAGGCCACATTGGTAGTTTAAAAGTTCTGCACGTGTGAAGTGACATAATAATTGAGTGTATTAATGCAATTGGTGTAGTTCTCTAAACAAATTGTGTGGTAACAACACACCAAGTGAAGTAGAAACAAGGTCAAGCTATGTTTTGTTGTTGTAGAATTCAAGCATCAATATCTACAGTTTCTCTTTTTACTGCAGCCGTGCAAAGGGGACGGATGCCACCCACACAGCCACACCATGGTCAGTTCGCCTTGACAAATGGGGACCCACTGCACTGCCATTCCTACTTATCCGGATATATCTCTCTACTACTACGAGCGGAGCCCTACCCAACTTCTCGGTATGGCAGTCAATGCATGCAGCCCAACAACATCATGGGCATCGAGAACATTTGTGAACTGGCAGCCAGGATGCTGTTTAGTGCGGTAGAGTGGGCCAGGAATATTCCCTTCTTCCCAGACCTCCAAATTACCGACCAGGTTGCCCTTTTGAGGTTGACCTGGAGTGAGTTGTTTGTGCTCAACGCTGCTCAGTGCTCCATGCCGCTCCATGTGGCTCCACTTCTGGCGGCGGCTGGGCTCCATGCCTCCCCCATGTCTGCGGACAGAGTGGTCGCATTTATGGACCACATTAGGATCTTCCAAGAACAAGTAGAGAAGCTCAAAGCTTTGCACGTTGACTCTGCTGAATACAGCTGTTTAAAGGCCATCGTTTTATTCACTTCAGGTAAGTTTTCATTTTCTGAACGTCTAGCTTATATTTCAGTGTCTTTGTATCATTTTAATAAAATCTAGAAAACGGTATGTGTGCTAGTTTTGGCCTATTTGTCTGTAAACGTTATTAAAACGCACCCGTCGTAAAAGCCACGTAAGTGTAGCCTAAATATTTTGCAGAGCACTTTAATAATAATTTCAGTGTTTCAAGTAAAACAAGGAAAAATATTCCTTCTGTCTAAAAATGTGTAAAGTCTTCGACGTATCGTCAGTATAATACAGCAATTCTATTTAACGCTTAGGAATTTATTTTAACACTTAAGCTTCTTTAAGAATTAAAAGGTGATGCAATTAATATTTTCTGAAAGCCAGCAATAAATACAAAAATGTTATTTATACTCATATATATAAGTTTCCTTATAGCACCTATTAGTTACGTAGTCTAGTTTTTTTTATAATAATAATAATAATAATGTAAATACAAATAATGTGAGAAAACGAGCACTATCGACTAACAACCTCTAAGCTGTAGCTTTATTTATATTTAACTGTAGTTTCACAATGCATAAACATAATAAGATCTTGAAGGGCAATCAATTATTTGTATTTATTTGCAATGACAGATATTAAGGATGTCATGCTCGAAGGGAGGGGGTGAAGCTGTGTAGGAAATGGAAGAAAGGCCTAATGCTCCGTTTACACATATCACAGCCCAGCTTTACACTGGAGCTGATAGTTTAAACTGATAGATATATTCACGTTGCGATAAACACTAGTGGCTAGTTTTATTTAACTGTCCTTTATTGTGGCGAGCGACAAGACATTTTTTTGTGCGTTGTTAAAGGCTCACAGTTCTTCCTTGTTTTGTTAGGATGATCTAGGGATCCAAGACACATGCTGGACTCGTTCCAGAACTGGGTCATGACCCCGACTTCCTTTCTTTATTTGTGTATCACAGAGCTAAAGCGAAAAAGTTTTACAGATTTAAAACTTCACGGCGAATAGATTCGCTCGGAAATTTAGGACTGGAAAAGCTTTAGTAGCCTACCAGTTGCACAATAAAGATTGCCCCAGAATGCAAATACACCGTTTTGATTCCTTTGCATACAACAACAACATATAAATGAAACAAAACATAAAAGAAGACGTATTAATGGAGCAGTTGTTAACATTACACGTTTAAAAGTGCATGTCATGTAATTTTGCAATCACCATATTGATTTAAAGTCTTATACCACCTCTTGTGGATATTTTGCTCTTCAAGCCTGCTGTCGATTTTTAAAAAGGGCTTTCGAAGGGTGTGTTGGTTCTATAAATGTTTTAATAATAAAAGTAATAATTATAACACCGATACAGCACAGTACGCTTGCACTTTACCTTTTTATTTAGCATTTTCAAAATATATATATATGTTAATCTTTTCGTATTAATAGTATAACCCACATGCTGCTAAATTGTCCTTTTTATGGGGAGAACCTGGGTCACGATTCAAAAGATTTAAAACAACTCACGTGCTGTAATGTTTACTGACTTAGCTCTCTTTTATAAAATACGTACGATCTACGTATCTCGTACGAATTTGAACGTAAAAGCTCGAATGAACTAGAATGGCGCGTATGATTTTCAGAAAGCGATGTTTCGTGCATTGCTTTATAGTTAGGCTAAATGCTATAGGATATTGGGATGTACACTGTGTATATACTGTCGTAATGACAATGTTCAATGAAATAGTATGTGCTACTTTAGGGTGCCTTGTCGCTTTGTAAATGGATGGTCCAGGTGTAGAGTTGATGTAATAAACATTTGATTATCTCTCCATTCCTTATAGATGCTTGTGGCCTGTCAGATGTGGCCCATGTGGAAAGTTTGCAAGAGAAGTCCCAGTGCGCTCTGGAGGAGTACGTTCGGAGCCAGTATCCCAACCAGCCAACTCGATTTGGGAAGTTATTACTGCGCTTGCCCTCTCTCCGTACAGTCTCGTCTTCGGTCATAGAGCAATTATTTTTCGTCCGATTGGTAGGTAAAACCCCAATTGAAACCCTCATCAGGGATATGTTGCTGTCGGGGAGCAGTTTTAACTGGCCTTACATGTCGATTCAGTAGGCAGAAGGAATGATCAAAGGGGCTGTGACTACAATAGTTAGCGCTTCTTTTGTAGAAGGAAACGGCTGTTACACGAGTTTACTTTCACGAAGAAAGACTTTCATACAATGACTGTGAATTTTAAAATTGAGACATTAAGTGAAGCCTCGAAATCCAGAGATTGCTCCCAGTGTCATTCTGAACAGTTTGTTCTAATGTTTTTGTTTGTTTGTTGTTTTTGTAATAAATGCAAAAATGAAGAAATAAATAAATAACCCACTAAAATTAACACAAAAGGAAAAAACGGCAAGAGAAAAAATAATTCAAGGATTTTCATAATCGTTTCTGGGACAGCAAAACTATAAAGTGCATTTAAGCGACAATTTGGAAAGATTAAGAAGAGAAGAAAAAAGTTCTTTTTTTCCAAATTGCTTTATTGTCCTGTGTCCATGTATCTATAGCTGTTTTTTTGTCATTTTTGTTCCTCCTTTCTGGTTCCAAACCGGCCTATGTGATTCTGTAGTATGCAGTAGTTGTTTTTTTTTGTTTTATTTTTTTTAATAACCATGACTTCTTCTAAAACAGTTTAGTAATGTAAAGACGTTCTTCGAGAATTCGAGAATTAAAACTAAATCCACAGCAATATAGGCTATGCTTAATGCTGCAAGCGCACTTACTCCATTGATATCCCTTAATGAACAAGAGTAGGGATTATCTTCATGATCAACTCGAATTTACATACAGCAGAGCACTAGTAACGTTCCAATGTTTTACACTATTCCTCTAACTGATATAGACACCACAAATCACTATCCTCCAAAATGGATGCAGGAGCAATACTCCACTCTGCAAAAACTCTCAGTTAAATGCGCCACAAAAGTATTTGCAAAACCTCATCGTATTTGGTTGAGAGTAACGACCTGCTTCCATTTTTTTTTTTTTTCATATTTGGGTTCGGGAATGGTCGTTACGTTGTAATGCAAATAGTAGAACAACGTGTTTGATTTTACAGTTGAGGAGACCCCACTTAATATTTTCAGATGTATTACTGGAACCCACCTTAAGTTGCGCTCATGCGAATTCTCGCTCAAGTGTTTTGCCACAGTAAACTGTATTTTGAACGTGGGGGAAATGATGGGTCATCATTCTTTTAATGATAAAGCTGCAGTATTAATAAGACGTCCCTATAAATGTCCCTCAACACTTAAAGCATTAAAGTGCCTGTACAGCGCAAATGTGTTATTAACGGTTACTGAAGTCTATACACCATGGGGAACACGCTTAGAAATTTACAAAGTAAGTCTTATAATTGTTCATTTCACTTGAGGGAAAAAAACACAAGTAGAGGCAGTATTCTTGTAAATATAGGTCAATTCATTTCAAGGACTTTTTCTTTATACAACGTATATGTGATTAAGAATAAAACTGTGGTTGCCAATTTTTTCGGTAATACAAATGTCTTCAAATGAGTGACAGACTTAGCTAGTAGCACTGAAAGTTCTGTTTGTAATGTACATACATATTAAGACAAATGTTTTGTTTTTTTTTTCTTCCTTTCTTTTTCATGTATTTAGACTGTGAATGCATGGCCACAGGTCGCTAACCTATTTTACCTTTGATATATATATATATATATATATATAAATGTAAATGTTTTTGACTGTATAGATATAATCTGTGCATTCAGTACACTAGCCCTTGTATTTAAAAAGACAAAAAAAAATGAAAAAAAAAATGTTCGACGATAGGTTGACACTTAACAGGGTGAGCTGGTTTGAAAAGGGGTGGCTATTTTGACTTGGTGTTCTGC
Organism: Enteromius paludinosus; assembly: GCA_032361165.1. NCBI lineage: Eukaryota > Metazoa > Chordata > Actinopteri > Cypriniformes > Cyprinidae > Enteromius > Enteromius paludinosus. The sequence continues at coordinate 10,659,802 of JAUMHQ010000081.1, forward strand.
TCCTTTTCGGTCTGTAACAGATGCCTTGTGTGTGTATGTGTGAAAGCTTGCAATTTCGTCCTTGTTTTGAGGCTTTTCTTCAACACACAAGACACCATGTTGTGATTGGATAAAAAGGGATCATATTGTGTAGTTGATTGAACAGTTATTTTGGGCTGTTCTCTGCCACATATGGACCAGTGAATGATACATGATTGTAATTATGAACAGTTTAAACTGACCCACGTTTTTATATAAATATATAAAATATATTACTGCAGGGTATTGATAACGTATAGATACTTTTTTATTATTATTGATTATTATTAATTGCAAGTGATATACGTGAGTGTGTGTGGAAGTTTATAGTTGAAAACAATTCTTGTTTGTTTGTGTTAGCTTATTGTAAACAAGCATTCTGCTGTAAATTTGTTCTTGGTATTAAATTATAATTTATGAATTTGAAATCAAAAGGCTTTCAATGTTGTGTTATTCATTAGCAGACAAATCTGTCTCCTATCGAACAGTGAACTCATGCTCTGTCTCAAACTGCAGAAGGTTGGGTTTACGTGTGTGTATGAGAAAGAGATGAGAGAGAGTGAGTGAGAGTGTGTTTGTGTGTGTGTGTGTGTGAGAGAGAGAGAGAGAGAGAGAGAGGGTTGGGGGTGCGAGGGTGACTACGAGGTTTGGCATGGGAAATTGTCCAGGTTACGTCTAAATTTGGCTATGTAAATACACGTGCAAAGTGCTGCAGCTTAAAGTGAGAAAGTACTTTTGATTCGCCCTCTAACTATTTACTTTTTACACTTTAATGTTAATCCGTCTTTGATAAAAAACAATAAGGAAACATCAATTATCGTGTCATTCCAGGTATAGATTGTGTGTGTATGCGCAGAGATTCTTGCTCATTGCCTCGTTGGGTATCACTTTCCATTTAAATACAAAAAAATCTTCTCAGAGCAGGTACTGACACGTCGGAACTGAAGTCGCATGAAATGCAACATTGGACGTTCAATACATGTCAAATGAAATGCCATCTTGTTGTAAACGTGACAAATGACAAAATGCAGACCCACTGTTTGTTCTACCTCGAAAGCAGTGTTTTATATGTCACATTTGGGGCTATCTGTTAGAGGACACCAAGCGTGTGAAGCTATCCTGTAAACTGCGCCTTCAACTTGGTGTCCTATTAGTCGAGTCAATATGGCGTCTTGCAATTCAACGCAAGCTACGGCTCCCCGGAGCAAAGCGGTGTCTTGTAATAGAAACCACATTGCAAGGAGAAAAGGCCCCCTCAATCGACACCGAAGGCCCAAAAAAAAAAAAGCGTCAGACAGAAACCGAGTTAAAGTTTTTGTCAGGAGTCCAAGAGTCCTAAAATGCAAAGATATGCTTGATATTTTCATTGGCGATGTAATTAAAACTTACTTTCCTTTTTACGTAGGGTTATGTAGCCTAATTTAACAAGACCACTGCTAGCTCGTTAGTTTCTCTCTAAAATACAGTCCATTTCCAGATTCTCCTACTTGGTATATTTAAGGAACCCATAGCTTTGTTACGCTTTATTGTTGTGATATTTGACCAGGTACACTGAGATAAAATAGCCTAACTTATGATGGCAGAGGAATGATAGGACGAAATAGTGGGAATGACACCACTACCACCATTGCTCGTTGTACATAGCCTTTATAGCCTAATAATAATAATCAAAAGTACAGTGAATATTATTATTAATGATAGTAATCAACAGGACAGTGTATATTAAACTATATAAAGCCAAATAACCTTTATATTACGTGAATGTATTTAATTACTAAAGATTCAGAAACTGATCGGGAAGGCAAGAGTTATAGCGTAATTCTGGTAAGTTTGTTTGTTTCGGGGCTATAGGTAAAGGCCAGTTTAGGTGATCGGAAATGATTGATGCTTGTTATTGTTTTAAATGTGGTCCAGGATGTGTGTTTGATGAGAGCGCTAATGCATGTAGCAGAGGAAGGCATGTAATTATGACACAGTGATGAGACCTATTAACTACTCAAGATACTATTAGTAGTTGCTTAATGATTGGCACTGCATGCTTTAAAAAATAACTCCAGTGCGTACGTCTTTGCACCAAATTCCATCGTATGCACAAACGACACAGATCTTAAGTTGTACTGTAGGATATTTTGTCAAGGATGATTTGTCAGTTCCTTCGCTTTAAATGCACGTTTTGCTTTGATAGGCTTACCAGAGCAGGTTAGTAGTAATTTGGATCATGGCTTCACAGACTTGATTTTAGTTGACAGAGCGTGTGTTGAGGCTGAACTCTATAATTTGCACTTCTGTTCTTTTATTAGCGTCGGACAACGAACTAATGAGGTCTCCCTCAGTACAATGTCACTTTTATTTATTTCTTCGTGGAAAAAAAAGTACTATGGGATATGGCTGACCAGCCGAGCCAACAACAAATGGTTTCTAACAGCTTCTCCGTTGATTAACTATAGCTATATCTATGGCAGACATTTGAAACTCGTGTAAAGCGCGTCGATATTCTCGCAGGTGCGAGGGCTTTGTTTTATAAAGGCGTTATTATGTAATGCTGTAATGTTCGGCAAAACTGCCTCAAAAATCGTTACCTACTGTGTAAATGTAAGGTGCTGGCGGTCGCGAGGGGTTGAATGGTTGCCGCCATCCAGCTTAGTCTACACTAAATTGCTGATGTTCCTAAAATAATTAAATACAGGCCCAATTTTAAAAGTTAGCACTTAATTATCTGGCCTAACTGTGGTACTGTAGCAAAGTAACACTGTTTGTTTAGGAGGTTTTCAACTTAATTTTTAATATCAGGTTAATGATGACCTGGACTAACCCTTAATATGTCTTCAAGCTAAGTGAATGTGGTTTGGTCGATCGGTTATACATCTGTTAGAGTCCTTAGCAAAAGTCATCATAGCTTTGAGATAGGCTATCATATGCTCGCTTGTGTTGTTCGTATGATGAGCTCGACAAGGAAGAGCCAGCAATTGGTTTCCATAGCGACCTCCAAAGAGCAGCGATAATAAGCAAAGCATAGACCCCCACTCCCTTAGAAAAAAAAAGACAATTTAACGTCTGTGTTGTTCCTTCACGTCACTTAAGTATCAACATATTTCAGTTTCATTATATTTATTGCCCCTCGTAAGATTTGCTGAATATAGACGGGACCTGTCCATAACTCCAGCCCTCAGATTTATATCAGTTTATTTGAGAAAAACTCTCGTCACGACCTTAGTGTTTTTGGCTTTTCAAATAATGAGGTACTTTGGAGAACTTTTGTCTGACGTCATCTATATATTTGCTGCAAATTGCGTGGAATGGAGCAATTAAACAACAATTTAACGTGGCCTAGTCTTGCACATAAGCGATTTTCTTTCCTTTTTTTTTTTTTTTTACAACTATTATAAGTAAATGCTTGCACTTTCGATAATCTTCATATTACTAACCAATATATATTTTAACAAAACCGCCAACTGCACGATAGGGTCGGAATGTCTATTCATTTTTATCATATATATATAAATAATTCTAAAATGGAGCCATAAAAATACCCGTATTGGTTACCCAAAACATAACATGCTTCACTGCGATGTATGTGCATTTTTGCCTGTCCGTCTGTCTTTGTTATTTTGAATAAAGTGCATTAAAATAGACTTGCTGCTCTCGGCTCGGTGGGCTCCTCTCTCTAAATGTTAGAAAATTGTGCCATCTACCCGCTATTCACAGAACTGTCACTTCCAGGACCTCCCGAGACCTTGAGCCAACTTTAACACAAAGGGAGAGACTGAGGGGGTTGGTGAGATGCTTCGAAGTGTAGTCTGTTCAGTCTGGGCTAAAATAAGCATTAAATCAATAACATTAAAGACTTTAAGCTTGATATATTATTTTAGTATAACTTACAACGTAGCCTACCAAAGTAAGGGAAGGGATTACATCACAGCAGCCTAGGCTATAAACCATTGGACACAATTATCCACCGTTATATTTTTTTTAAACATTTTTTTTTTCCCAAAACATTTTCGGTTGCTCCATTCATACAATAATGGTTCAAATCCTTGAGGGTGAAGAATGTTAGGTAATTTGTATTATTACTTAGATCAAATAATCTATAAACTAACGCATAAGACGTTACAATAACCACTCTTGTTAGTGTAATAATCGGTATTGATGCAGTTTATAATAAGACTTCCGTTTTGTCACGCATACGTCTTTCTTTAACGCAACATCACAAAGTCTGTGGTGAAGTTTTTCTCTCCCACCGATTTGTTGGGAGCAAAGGAGCAGGTCACATACTGATCTTTAGCACAGTTTCAAATGGACGGGTTAATTCTTGTTTCATTCATTAGCATTCCCAATGCACGGGTTCCTCTCAGACATCTGTCTAGTACACCACACGTCTTTTTTCAATGACTTCCATTCACTGTTTCTTGAGAAAAACACATTCTGCATTTGGGTTACCTTCTTGCGCTAAACATTCGGTAGTTTTTAGACGATCAGTGCGTGTTCAAATCTTTTCGTCCCTGTTTAAGCTAGGCTTTTCTTCAAGTTAAGAACTGGGGTAAGTGAAATACGCTTACGGCCGAAAGGGGAACATAGATAGGTTAGCATTAATAAAGAAAAAGTGCACATTGAGGTACACTCTGCTTACCATTTACTGTTTTTTTCCCCACGGCATAGGCTTAATATTTTTAAATGCTGTAAGCCTGCCGTCTTTGTGTTGACAAGGTAGTGTCATTTGCTAATAGGCTACTCGGCAACTTGACTAGCATCTTTAACCGAATGATTCCTTTCATTTTGAGTTCGTAGGATTTATCTTTTTTTCGAGTCCAAGTCGATAACATTCTGTTTATTTTTTCACCGAGAAATTGCTGAATTTAAAGACTTAGACATATAAGGATAAAGAGGACATAGCGTCAACAAGATACCTGTGTAAAAGCGGCCTTCTACCGACTGCACGCGCTGTGTCTGCCGCTAGAGTTAAACGTTGGTCCGAGTCAGTGAACTCACTCTACCGCCCGTAAGAGAGGAACCAATAGGAGAAAAGAGAGAGATCTGAAGCTCAAAACTAAAGACAGTCATAGTACCATCTAAACTAATATGCAAATCTTGCATTTTGACTAGAAAAACTAGTGAAAACAAATCTGCTTCTTACCGTGGTTGAAAAAGAATGTTAATAATCAGTTTCAAACGGAAATTACGTTTTAAAGAGAACTTTTTGACGTATGTTTATATTTAGAAACGCATGCAAAATCTAATTTGATGATAAACGAGAGAAGGTTCGAGCATGTAGGTTCAGTTTCAAATAATATAACATTTTTCATTGTTCATTTGTTCAGTCGTCTGAGTGGTAACATCAGGGTGTAAGTGTTTCAGAGTGATCCGAACCCTACTGAGAACAAATGTATACTTTAGTTAAACAAAAAAATCCCACTGCTTCTATTGCTGCTGCTACATTATTATCAGCATTATTGTTTGTGGTGGTGTTAACTGATTAACTGATGTCGTCAAGGACAATATAATTTACATTTTTGATATTTTTCCGTGTGTATGTCACCTTTATTTTGTAATTTTTAAATGTTAAGCGTCTCAATATTATTAGCCCCCTGAGCATACAAGTGTAAATTCTTGTAGCCTGTAATATGTAAAGGTGTTTGCATCTATTGAACAGACTCCGGTTTAAGAAACGAATGCAGGTTTGCCTCTAGTTTCTGACAGCCATGAAATGTGCTCTTTAAAAAGAAATCGTGATGAAAAGCGTTTGTGATCAAACAAAGAAACGTGGAGTTATCATAGAATAAACCGTTCTGGTGTGACTTAATGAATGATTGATTAATTCAATATTATTGCATATTTCTATTGCTTCTTTTAGGGAATCATTAATTGTGTTATTTAAACACGTGTAACACATAAACGGGATGATAGGCAAGACACCTCTCTCACACACACGTGCTGTATTAGTTTAGAGCACGGTAATATATTTTAAAGACAACAGTGTTTCAACGAGACGCAAATATCAATTCCTCTCACCGCAGCAGTGTAAAAAGACACGGAGCGACGAAGGCCTTGGATATCTTTGTCCTCGACCGCTGACTGTAATTCTTTCTTCTCCATCTCTCCGTAAAGAACCATGTTTTTTCTTTGAGAAGTAGCCTACACTTTGAAAATCAAATGTACCGAAAAGTTGTTTATTATCACAACTTCTTTTTAAAGAAAACTTACAAACACGTATTTTTGATAAGATTTTAATATTGGCATTCATTTCACAGGTTGTGATTCTTCTCTAAACATAGTTGGATCAGATTCGGTACAGTCAGCTTTGAAATAGCTAAATAAATAAATAAATAAAAAGAATAACAAGATTAAAATAAAATGAAATAAATGCATTGCTCATTTCTTTTATAAATAAATGGATAGTAGCTATATGTAATCCTAAATAACTTTTTTTTTTGCCTCCATCAAATTAACAGGAGATTTTCCCCATACCATCTCGAATTTTGTGCGGCAGCATGAGTTTGAGATGTGCACCTAAACATCTGAACAGTGAGCGCACAGTGATAGCCTACTTAGAAAGACACAGACCCCGACACCCGCGCCATCGCTTTCATGATAGCGGGCGATGTCAGTTCTGGAGACACATGCTCCCTGTTTCTTTTTTCAAGATCATTAGCGGCCCCCTCCAGCTACAATCCTTGCATGGATTGAACAATAAGACACGGGTGCATTAAATTCTCAAGCACTGCTGCCAGTCATGCTGAGAGAGGTAAGCATGTTGTCGACTTCAGTATGGAGATGCTTTAAGAAAGAAAATATAGCTCAATAGAGCAGAGATTTATTTGTACATAAGCAGAAAAAGCACTAATATGTGATACTTTTTTAAGTTATTTTAGAGAACAAAACAAGAGTTTCATAAATTTAGGTATGAACTGGGTTTTGTTTTGCTGTGTGCATCAAAAACACAAGTTTTTTTTTCACTGACTGTGCTGTTTTCCATTTGAAAGCAAGATGGCGCTATTTTGTTCATCTGTCAAAAGAGAGGTTCCTTTGCTACCCGCTGGTTTTGTCACACATGTCGAAGTTATCAGACATTGTCTTTTTCATTGGTTAATTTCGATATATTACAGTTATCAAAAATGTACCAAACAACAAGAAAATATGAAGTTTTTTGTTTTTTTTTTTAAGATTGCATTTGCCACTTTTTTTCTATTTGTCCATGCGTATTACTGAAAACCGAACGTGAACCACAAATAAATAATAACATATTATGTTACAGATATTTGGTAATTTATTATATGTAATTTATTATCAACCCATTTATTTAAAGTATGTACTTTAAAAATGTGATACTGTAAACATAGAGATGGCTTTAACATAGGCTACATCGTCTGACTTAAAGACTATTTTGCCTTCCTTTCCAATTCATGTACGTTTATTTATTTACATATTTATTGCAAATGATATTTATATTTTTGTTTTGCTGACTTTGTTGTTTTTTTCATGCTTCTGCAGTTTCACACGTGTTTGTGCATTCGGATAACTTGATGTTAAATGTTGCATTTCTCCTCATCATTTAGTTTTTGTTATTTTAAATACGTATTGTCAGATAATTCTCATGAATTGTGGGATTTAGGAGAAAGAATGTATGCTGTTTATTATAGTGATATAATAAATAGTATCGTCTGACAACTGGATGACTCGTTATTTTATTGGGAATCTGGTAAAACATTTTGGTAAAAAAAGGAATCTCACACTCTAAATAAAAACAACTACAGTTCAGAAATAAAGAACTGCAATGTTTTGTTACACGTTGAAAACTTTATAAATGCACTGTTTATATCCAATAATAATTCCCTTTCAATAAATGTTTATTATTATTATTAGTTAAAAATGTATTTAACACTCAAAGTGAGTATATCTATGTATTCTTTTCTTGTATCTTTTCCTTTGACGACAGCATACAATAATGTAATAATTTAAATCTCATTTAAAGTATAGGCTAATTGAATTTCAGTATTTATTTACTGAAACTAACTCAACGTAATTATGTCATAACGTCAGTCGTCCATGCGGACAGTTAGGAACAAATGTACACAATTTAAAAACAAAACAGACTTCTAAATATGATTGACCTTCACGATCGACCCACTGAACTCGTTTCTTCTTTTAGCTGTGTTCAGTTGTCCAATTCACGTTCACTGACAACTGCAAGTTTAAC
>JAUMHQ010000081.1:10684137-10713456 GCA_032361165.1 Enteromius paludinosus
ATATCATTACGTCTATGGAGAGTCCTCATAAATCACAAAAACCAACATGTGTGTGTGTGTGTGTGTGTGTGTGTGTGAAGTATCAGTACATCAGCTTTGCAAATAACAAGTCAGCACAGTCCCACGTGATTGAACAATCCAGGCTGAAAGCAAACTAGAAAATGAAATATAGTCACTCTGAGTACATCTTCTTCCGATCGATTGCCCATGATCACAGTAATCCATATTTTCAGTTTACACAGCTATGTTTTTCTTTTACCTATTTATTGGCATTGTGTGTGTGTGTGTGTGTGTGTGTGTGTGTGTGTGTATGGAAGGGGATCATCTGAAGCTAACTCTGTCAGTGCTGCTCACAGTGGGCAAGGGAGTGTAATAGCACTTCTCTGATTCCACAATGATATCATATAATCTAGTGCATTCACTTACACTGTCATATTTATTTAACCTGCTGAGGGGACAGAGCAGGGGGGTACAGTGTCCCTGCTGCTAGGAGCACACACATTATACATTGCCGTTGTGTATTGCCATTGATTACCCCCACCCTGTCGCTCACGGACCATAATTTAACACAGCAGGCACAGGACTTAATACTTTGAATTCAAACATCATCTATACTTCAAGAGACACAAAAACAATTGACACTTAGAAAAAGTGCAGCACCTTTCTTAATGGAATCCGAGGCTGGTTGCTCCCCTCCCTTCTTTCTTCATGCCTTATTTCCCATTTCATCCAAGCTTGTGCCGCTTCACTTCTGTACAGCAAACAAGGCTTCTGTGAGAGGTTGTCCTATTTTTTTGTAAAGTTCCGCTTCTACAGTGAAATGCTCAGTGATGCCAACCCATAATAGTCAGTAAGCAGCAAATGTTAAAAAGAGGTCATGTTTGTACTGACACCTGCCTCAAGCAGCTAATGATAATAACAGAGAGATCAGCAATAATCACACAGTAGGTGAAATAGATGGCTCTAACATTTGCTACAATTTACATTTGTAATTTATGAGGACAAACATTTTAAGTGTATTTATATATTTATTTTAATGATTTAATTTTATCAAGAGACGCAAACAAAGTTAAATGCCAGTTTAAAATATATCCTAGCTTTCGTTGATTCAGCTCAAACCCACATGCCATTAGTTTCATCAAAACCATCCAAGAACAAAGGCTTGTTTTATTCTATGTCAGACAGCAGGTACAAGGTGAAATGAATCACGGCACTTGGTCTGAACAGAAGCGCTGATTGACAAGTTTTGCCAATTTCCCCTTGTGTGTTGTTTTGCTGGAATCACCAACATTTCAAAATATGATTTATGTATATATACATTACAGAAAAATAAAAGCATTCGCATTATCTTATCCAAACATCAAAAGAGTCATTTTCCTTTCATTATTTTGCTTTTCGTTCCTTGCAAACCGTCTGATACGATACAGACTAGAAAGCAGAAATTCTATAAAGGGTGCTTTTGGGATCAACTCACTTTTCATTTTTGGTTCAATCCCAGACGCCAATGTTTTGTTGATCATTAACAGGCTCGCTATCAGTGAGATAAAAACACAAGAGAGTACAAAATTTGCCACTTAAGTTCGGTTGCTGCATATCAATGTCCATGAAAAAGAGCCTGGGTCATGTTTGACCACTGGCAGCAGCTATTTGCTTTTCACTATCGCCACTGGGAGTAATGTGTTGGCAAGAGAGTGTTTCGTTCTGAAAACACAGCCAAGGGCATTGCGGATAACCTCTGACACAGCTAGTCAAAGAAAAGGGAAAGGCTTGACATAGCAAGCAGCTTCAAATTATACAAATATTTGAAAGGTGAACTGTGCTTGCAGAATGGCATGCAAAGGCATTTTAGCATGCAAAACCGAAGCTTCTGCAAGTTGGGTTGTTTTCATCATCTTTGGTATATTTATGCACATCACTTTTAAATGCGAGCGTAATGTATAGCAGTCATTTACACATTGCAATATCCAGAGGCTGATGCGGTCCAGTATTCATGCACTCTGAAAAGGAAATCTGTGATTAATCGTGCCTTTTTTTAATTAGCTCATGGAAAGATCACACAAAATGCTGCAGAATGTTCAAATAGGGGCCCCTCCATGTGGTGCCCACAAATTCAGGCAACGATCAAACTTGCATGTTTGAAACAAAGTGATTTGAAGTCAGGCTAGCCCTGCTATGTGGATCCTTTTTTTCCCCCTAAAGCTGAAATGAGCAGCAGTGGGGATTAATATGCATTAATTAAATTGACTGCGTTGCCTTTAATGAGGAGGAAAGGATTTGATGTTAATGCTGGTGATCTCATAGAGGCTTCAATCCACTTAATTAACTGTGTTTTCTCAACAAACCAAAATAATCAATGAAAAAGATATTTCATTACTACTAACTTATTAGCACCAGTCTCAGAGCCACGTTATTAAAATAATATGGTCTTTGGAAGGAGGTTCATTTATTGAAATAACTTTATTAGTCTTCTTATCCCATCAAGCTGTCCTTCTAGTAGTCCTAAAGTCTAGTAGTTACTGACTTTTGATTCTGTTATGACAAGCAGGGTTAGTGAACTAAGAGAAAACGTTTTTGTGGCTGATTTTAATCATTTTATTAGAATTCATGTATTAGAACTGTAGCAAAATAAATAGCCTAGACTTGGTGGATACAAGCCTCTCCTAGTTCCATCTTATTGGCTCAGAAGCAAACATGCACAAATACATGAGGTATATAAAGATGTTTTATTTCTTGATGGCACAGCAATGTGCATAAACTGGTCAGACCATCTTAGGACCAGCACATGACCAACTAAGGACCAGCTTAAACCTGTTCAATTCAGCATCCAAGCTTCAGAAACTGCCTAACCAGCATTATGTCATGAAGCATTGAGATGGAAGTGAATGAATCGATAAGTTCATTCGGATGCTCATTCTGGTTTATGCTCATTCTGGTTTGTTTTCATGCGATTCATTAACGAAACCAAGGCATTTGTTCAAGCATGATCAAGTTGTTATTACGTGCATCAAATCAAAAAGTAGCCTATCAGGTTTTGCCACCAAAGAACTAGTCAAAATTCCTACATTTAGCTAATGGGTCAGTAACAGTTGGTTTAATTCTTTACTCCTGCCATTGGCTGCTATAAACAGGATTAATTCACAAATATTTTTCTAACGATTTGTTTTTTAAACAGCATATAAATCTCAGGTATATACTTTATGTGTATGTTCGAATGACTTTTGAAAGTGTCCGGTGTACTTCAGGAATGTTGGGTCACGTGACAAATCCTCCCGGAAATTAGGATTAATTCGAAATAACAGTGTTAAGGGAAGTTATGTTCTTACCCATGATGCGATTTGAAGTCTAGCTACTGTTACTGCTCTCCTGAGCTCTCTAAACACTCGGAACTAACATAGCCGGTTAATTTTCTGCCGTTATCGTTACAGGATTGGGAGAAACATTACATACATCCTTGATTAACATCCTGCCTTCATCCAGGTAATGTCAAATTGGTTCACAGTGCTGTTATCTCATGTTGCCATTGTGTATATTCTTTAAGTTTTAAGTTATTTTGAACACCGGTCCTCGTTTGTTTTCTTTATTGCTCTCGGATAGGTAGCATACCTTGTTACCTTGAAAAAATTATCCAGCAACCAAGAACAAATGTACTGTAAGCTCGTTCAGTTTTCCTGAAAGTTTACACCAGGAACGATATTCTTAACCTGTGACGTGTGTATAAGTGCTGTTGCAGTAAATACTTAATTAGCAGTGCTTATATGGTTCATAATATAAAAACAAACTAGTTGGAACGATTGTTAAAGCCTTGTTGTGGTAACAGAGTTTGGTGTGGACCTTTATCGTTCCTCTTGTGAATAAAATGACATTATTTTTGGTAAAAAAAAATTCCAAGTAGCTACTCTCTGTAGCACACAAATATAATACAACGAACAATTCCATTGAAATATTGGTGAATGTCTGCACACTAATTTGTTGTAACATTTATGAGGGAGAAATGAAAACAAGCTGTTCGTAACAGTTTACAGCAGCACATCACACGGTGGATGGCAGCGCTCATGCTTGCCTGCTTGCCTCCATACTGTGCTTAATCATGCACGACCAGTGACCTGTTTTTATTCATGAGTAAATGGTTATGATTATAGTAACTGTTGGGGGATACGGGAAGTTCCAGAGCTGACTTTGAACAGAAACTAGCTTCGCTGAAACTAATGACTAAATTAGTTCCAGGCATGTAGTCCAGGTGAGTATAATTACAGAGATAAATGGGCCAGGTAAGTGACAGTGGCTTATGGCATACTGCCATGGGACAGGGCATTTGTTGTGGAAGTCCCAGTGTAGCTATGCCCCATATACTCTAGAAGAACACTTGCTTCCTCTGAGATAAGCAGAGAAGGTAATTATGAAAAGTCTGGACCACACCGATGGACCTTGTCACCTCAGCCTGCCCCACATCAGTACTGGAGGTTACTTGCTGTCACATACATTCATCATAGGGATAACGGGATTGTTTTTTTATTTATTTAGTTTTCAGGTCAAAGGCTCCTCTCTACTATTTTCTTGACTTCTCAACTCTTATCTGTCTCATAAACAAACTTTTAAAACATCTTGAAACCCCCATGAATGTTGCATGAAGGAAGTATTTAAAAAAAAAAAGAAATGCACCTATGTAAACTTTAAAAGCCTGTATGTTTCACCCCTTATAACATTACGATATTGTCATATTAATGTTTTATTTATTTATTATTAAACTTTTTCCTAATGTAAAAAACAAACAAAAAAGACATAATTTTTGGGGTTCAGCTGTACAGCTGTGCTTCTTTTTTTTTTTTTTTTTTTTTAATGTTAACTAGGTTACTTTTGACAGATTGAGACGTTTGGTTGCATTTCACCTAAAACATCAGATGCATTGTACACTTTGACAGATGTAAAAGGTGTTTCTACCTCCCACTCTCTGCCTCCTCTTACAGCACTTCACTACAATGTGTCACTAATAAAAGAATGAAGAAAAAAACGACAGCACTACAGTCCTGTCAGAATTAATTTAATCCATTTCAGTTACTAACTTTAAGGTTGCGAACCTTTTCAGTCTTCATTTTCAACAGACATGCCACATGACATCTAATTGATGTTTAATAGATTTTGGTTTAAATTTGCCTTCACATTTTGCATTGTTCATTACACTGCATTTGTTGTTTACTGAAGCAGTTTATTCAGCTTATCCATATTAACCCTCAGACATGCAAACACACAAATGCTTTTTTAAACCTGCTGTATTTTTCTTCAGTGTTTTGCCTCCTCTTTCATACATTTTTGGTCATATTTCAGTGAGTGCCTTGGGCAAGTGCCGAGCTGCAGGATGAGAAATGGTGCACCTGTGTGCTGTCTAAAGATAGGCTAGCAGTGGAGGGCCAGGGAGCAGACTCCAGAGGACCCATCCGTCTCAATCGAAGGCTGCAGCTGACACCTTACAAAGAGGTACAATTAATAAGGACATTATCCGTCGGCAGGCAACAATGGGGGCCTGACGCACAGACACTAACCCCTGGAGGTCTGGAGAGTAAGGGGAGGGATGGCAGGCCTGCAGGCCTTTAGAACAAGGCTCATTAGGAGCAATTTCTCCACAACATGAAATACTATCCCATAATAGAGCCATCTTTTCAAGCCATTATCAGCTTCTCTGTTTGGATTGGGTCATTTTCAAGGATCAATCATACGTTTGTCAGGGGCTGCTGAAACATGTTTCTTGTTGGAAGAAAAAAAAATTCTATAGACAAAGGCCCCCCATTTCTTTTTGTGATAAAATGTGTGTCCTTGAATCAATTTTTTATTAAGTTCCTATTATGACACAAGGGTGAAAACTGAGCCATTGTACATTTTCAAACCATTTTAAGCACACTATCTGAGAGCATAACAGATTTTAGGGAGGGAAAAAGTCAACTATTTTCTTAAAAGCATGTTTAAATCTTATTAAAATTATATTGGTGCTTTTTAAAAGAAGTACACAGTTAGTCCTTTTTTCATAAATAAATATTAATGTCAAGTCACAGTAATAATACTAAATCTTTATATTGCAACAGAGAGTGAACCGCAACATTTTTACAACAATCGACTTTATTCAAAAACAAACAACACTTATTTAAAATGATGCCATGCCATCATTTACGATAAGAGAGGGCCGGCGGTCCACCCGCGTGACATTTTCAGTGATCTGTAAGGTTGTTGCTGGTCAGTGGACAGTCGACAAATGGCGAACACTTATCGTCTAGGGTCAGATGTAGATCGCATCAACAGAGGAGGTCACTCAGCTGGAAAAGAAAAACAGAGGAGAGTGAAAAGGTTGTGGGCTCATACGGAATTTCGAGGTTTTTGTTCTGTTTTGCATTGTTTAAACTGTAGAAAATACAGCATTTGTCCACAATTGTGATGCTTTTTCTTCTGCTATTTTTAGGAGTAAATCAGTCTCCACAAACAAAACACTTACTATTATACCCAACGCAGCGCAGCGTGGTAAATCAAGGCTGTGTCAATCCTGAGTGCTTTTAGTGAGGTACGTAAATGTACATTAATTGAACCAAAGCCTAATCTGTGCTTAACTCTTCCCCAGTTATTTGGGAAGTCAAGAGTTCTTTTGCCTATTATCAGTTGTATTTTATGGTACATTCCATGGGGATGGATTGAGCTTGCTTATGGATTAACAGTGCGATCAATGGTTAGATTTGAGTCTGGTTTCGAGAGCTGAGGAAAATGAATTGGAAATGCTGTCAAACCTTTATCGACCCACCCCTAAGACTTGCTTTTATTGCAGGCAGAATAATATAGTTATTTCTATTTACGTTTTACATAGTCAGTGTATGCATACCCCAAATGACAAACTTGGAATGCTTTTTAGTAATGATTCATATAGCCTATTTGTGAGATCTTGTGAGAAGTACAATAATTTACAATGTTATTAGTAATATCTTTTTAAAAATCTGAATATATTGAAGGTCAAAGTAACAACTTGTATTAATGTAGGGAAATTACATTTGAATTAGGTCGAAATGGGCTGAATTGAATTAGTTGCCTTTCAGGTGTCGTGTCTATTGAGTGCAAAAATTTCAGTAGAAGATATTAAATTATAAGACATTTCTGTATTTTAAATTGCTTTCTGAGGAACCAAGCCTTTGGGAATGGGAAATCATATCAAATTATATCTTTTCACATCAATGATGCTGTTTGGTTTGGTAGGTAGTTTTATTTAATTTTTTTTAAACGCATCTAAAAGTCAGTGCTGCCTGAAAACGGGTGCTCTATTAGAATAATTATCACCATTGACCCCGCTGGTAAATTGTTTTCATTATCATCATAAATGATAGTTGCGAATAAGCGGTTTCTGGAAATAAAAGGTACGTAAGGAAGACACCATCAAACTCTGTTTTTGCTTTTCTCCTCGCTATCACCATTGCCATTGATATATTTAAACTATAAATCACTGTACAGTTTAAGTTCCAATTTCTGTGGAATAACAAGAAAGTTGTGATTGGAAGTGGGGAGGGGGAATAAAAGAAAAGACAATATGGTGTAATTATTTGAATATTTGGAGTCTCTTTATTTCATGTTAAAAAACAGATCTTGGTTCTCATTTTTCCGCTTTCCATCTCATATTATTGTACAAAATCACAATGATTTCCTCCATTAAATGCCACAAATTACATAGTGAGAGAAAGGGCCAGGAAGGTGGATCCCATTCATTTCATGTTTCATTTTCTGTATTGTATTCCAAAGTCTCTCCTCACATGCTTGCTCCTGCTCTTCATTATTGAAGTAGAACAGTGATTAACAGCAATTTACAGTATAATTATGTGAAACAAAAGAAGAAGAGGAAAAAAACTAACTTTGGAGAAGTACAAAACAAGCGTCAAATATGGCTTACTCAATCAATGGCAAGATGCCTCCAAACTGGTATTGTCAAAAAGGAAAAATAAAAGTGTGGTTTTTTTTTAAAAAGCTTTTCTTTTAAGAGTCTCGCATAGAGAAATAAATTATTCTTCATAATTATAAATTGTTTTGTCAATACCAATTGCAAACCAATGGTCAAATTTGTTTTTATAACCCATTTTAATCGTTTGATCTGCCCTATAGATCTGTTCTGCCACAATCCCAGTGATGTCGTCTTTTTTTAAGCTGTTGGTGCCAATAATACCTTGGAGGTCTTGAGGAAATCATGGTCATAGGCAAGCTAGCGAAAGTACTAAAGGGCTCCTCCTCTTAGTAGCTCTTATCTTCAGTGAACTCTTTAAAATGGAAGGTCCTCCATGGAGACTGGGTCAATATCCTGAGGGCTGGCACAGCAGAGAGGACTATTGATCTCTCCGTATATGTTTCCAGTGCTCTACCTCAGCTCACATGATACATGCCACAATTCCTGCCCTTGTTCCTATCAAAGGGCCCTTCTGCAGGGCTACAAAGACGGCCGTGGCTTTCCGCCCAACATGGGGCGATTTTGAAGTTGTTTGGTGACATAATACTGTAACTGATCATATGGGGGCCTTTGTAACCTTGTGGCGAAACAGAGACGCAGATTGCCAGCAAGCCCTGTCAATCAGAGAGAGAAGAGATGGCGGTGAGGTGCGAAGCCTTCATGAAAATGAAAGGGGGAAAAAAAAGCAAATCAGGTTAACTGGTGATCAACCAAATGTCTCGGACTCTAATGAGGCCTTAGTTGCCCATGGCAATGCGTAGTTCAGGAAAAGGGTCTTTCTTCTTTCCTCGTGCACTCCTTTGATCATGTTTGCTTTTCCACTGCTGGGATTCTCATTGTTGTTTTTAATTACTTCTCCGCCAAATGGCACAGATGAAAGATAGGTGTCTGTAATTAATAACATTTACATAAATTAGCATCACTAACAAGTCTCATTAGTAGCTTCTGGCTTTTGTTTTGACTGAAGTCTCATGTCACCTTCTTATATAAGCACTAAGTATAGAGAACAGTATCAGAAAGGGGGCATAATTCACTTGATCTCCGCCATATTTTTGGTTTCTTCAGTGGAGGTAATTAAATCCACCGCACATTCCAATGATTAGGGTCAACCTGTGGAAATATGCTGACTGCTTTATTGCGCCATAATAGAATCGGCCAACTCTATTCAATTAGTCAGTTCAGAGAGATACTTTGTGGTCGTGAACATGCAGTTTTCAGTCAGGCTCAAATGGCTGATCAAAGACGCTTGCAGCTTGCCGTTTGGCTGCGTATAATGAGGGTCAGGACAATGCGCTTTATCTGCGGTTGCTATGCAGGAGACTCTTAAACGCGCCATTTTAGTCTTTTGATATTGGTCAGCATGATAATGACGGGGAGAAATTTGCTCCCATTACAATCAATATATATACGGCGCAAATGAAAGAGAGGAAAAAGCTTTCTTTCAGGTGGACCTGTCACCCTGATAATGACGGAAAAGCCCACAGGTTTGTCTTCAGTGCAGTGGAAGTCATGCCTGAAATGGTAGATTACTTTTATGTCGTACCTCCACAAAGGCTTCACATATGCAGCATGGCAAATGGAGCAGACCCCGGGTTCAGTAATGACTCCCGAATGCCGCTCGCTGCCTGCGCTCGTATGCTTTATAATGATGCATTATGTCTCCTTCGCACAGCGAAACCATTTTTTTCCCCCTCCCTCTTTATCTTTTAAGTGTGCTGCGGACCAGGGAAAAAAAATGCATATTTACGTCTGCTGTGGTAAATAGACTTTATATAAGCCGCATTTGTTGTGATGTTTGCTTGCACGCACCAACTCGTCTCCTGCCTCAGATAAAGAGCCCCACACACACATTCTGTAACAATGTGCTTCAGCTGAGTAGATCAATAATGCACTCTTTTTTTTTTCTGATGTCGGTACCAAGCGCTCTGTGATTAGTTTGACAGAAAATGACTCCCTAATCAGTGAAATGTATTCTGTTTTGGTGGCTAAATGAGGGTGTTTACACTCATCCCCGTGCAGGTCAGGGAAACTCCACACTTTGCTGCTTTGAGACAGAGCACTATAATCTGTGCCAAAAGGACAGGCTGTCATTACATGCGAATGGAGTAATAGACTGACATTGATGCTATGGCGAACAATTGGTTTTCCGGCATCAGTCAGGTGGGCTGCCGACTAAATGATGAGGGAGAAGAGGCGAAGTGTTTGTGTGTGTGTGTGTCTCTATCAGAGGGATCGTAGAGCAGGAAAGCCTGTCTTGTCTTTGTGATGGAGTCTCACTCAGCATGGGAGATCTGACTCGGTGCCAGTCTTTGACAGCCTCTGCTTATGTAACGCCATAATAGTATCGCTTTTTGTGTGTGTATGTGTTTATTTTTTTTTATTTTTTTTGAGTGCTTTAACTGTTTGTGAAGATGTGTATATCATTAAGCCACTGTACCTCTCTTAACAGTGCCATTATGTGCGATGGAAAGTGCTGATATTAATTTTGTTCATTTAAAACAATTATCCTCTCCATATTTTAATAGACATTCTCAGCCGCTTGTCAAATGGAGACATCTGTACCATAATGAAGCTTTTCTCGCTGTCATTGTCTCTATTCCGCTTCTGTTCCTATACGTGACGCTCTACTTTCAAACAAAGGCCTCTGGATCGCGCAAGTTGCAAAGTCTTATTCAAGCTTGCGCATTTGAATCGAAATAGAGACATCACTGTCCATAATCCTGTGGATGACAAGTGCGTGACAGAGTTCACAGGTCAATGGCTGTCAAAGTCTGGTCATTTTTGGGGGGATTTGTCCTCTTCTATTCAAGTGAAAATCGCGATGATGCTTTGTCTGCAGCACTATGCCGGAAACAGGCAGAACAAGAGAGGCCCGGCTCTGAGCTCTCAGTGCTAAATTTTCACCTGTCAGTGCGCTGGCCTGGTTAGAAAAGGGCAGGGGAAAGGCTTCGACTGGCCAATAGTTGGGGTCAAGGACGGACCAGGCGCTGCCACTCCCCAGCCACATCATCTTTGTATGACAGCACCACCCCAAGGTTGAAGTTCACTCGGGCTTTTTCAGTGACACAGAGCTTAACGTCAAACACAAGATTAAAGCAGGGGTGTTGCATCTTGGCAGAGCCCAAATGAAAATATCAAGCACTAAGCCCTTCTCGGTGTCGAGCAGAGCCAAGGGGACAGGTAGCTAATATTAGAGAGAGGAGACGGCCTAGTTAGCAGTGACTGCCTGCTGCTTTCTGAGTGCTCAGTCCTGGTCAAAAGGCCACCCGGGCTTTGCTGCTGCTTTATTGGTAAAATATATTACAGTTGAGGCCAGCCGAACTGCCTTATTAGAAGGTGGGGGTGTGAAAGAGATGCCCCTTTGACTTATCTTCTGAGCACCGCGCATATCTTCATATTACTGAATAAATTACTATAAGTCAGGATTGTACTACTCTGCCTTTTAATATCTGGAGCTTTATGAGGAGTCAATAATTGGCCCGTTTAAACAAACATAACCTCAGTAGCGAACCATTTTTTTTAATTTTAGTGAAGGAAAGGATGGGAAGGCTTCCCAATATACAAAAAAAAAAAATAATGAAACGCGCTATTAAGAAGTAGTTGAATTTACAACGGCAAAGTAGTAATCGACCTGTATTGAGCTTCAGCTGCTTGGTTAGCATATCTTATGATATTAGGAAAAAAAAAAAGGAGTGAGTATTAATATAGCTGGTTCTGGTTTTTCGATTACCACCTCAAATTGCTATTGGCTTTTAATGCAAATAGAAGTGGTGAGCTGAATATCTTTAACAGTCTGTTTTAACAGGCTTCATGCATGAGGGATGAGGAGAGCAGGGGAGAAGTCACTGAAGCTCATTAACCAGGCACAGTGCAGTCAAAGGCCATCGCCTGGACCGGTGAGCAGTCACTTGACCATAAATATCCACTGAGTGTAAATAAAGATATTTTCAAAACTCCTGATTTTTGTTCCAATGCTAAACTTTTGTTAATTGACAGAAGAATATATATAGCAGTCACTTGACCATAAATATTTGTTGATTGACAGAAGAAATATATATATACTTTAATGCTTTAGTATGTGCATAAAAAACATCCATTTACTTATTTGTTAGGAATATTTATAATTTTTTCTTGTTGTACGTTGTGATTATTGCATGTAAGAAGTCATTAGTTTGAGAAAGACATGATATAGCTGCTGGAACTAAAAGGCTGGACTGCAAATATTCCTCTGATATCTCATTGTCTGTTGCCAGATGTTGCTGCTTTCTGCTTTGACATATGCTCCAGTCAGTCTGCACAGCCCCTCTGGTAAGAAAGAATGAAGAATTATGCAAGAGGCCATGTTGCCCTAGTGCATCACCTTCACCGCCTTTCCATGAGTGACAGTGACTTCAAAGAGAACAGGGTGCCTGTATCCCCCAAAAAACATGAAATAACAGCTCTACCAGAACCGCTCACAGAGTCATCTTTTAGAAATGGATCAGTATGTGCGCCCACCCCCTGCTTATCATGCTCTCCTCAAAACCATCGCCCGAGGCTTCCTGCAAATCAGACTACTCTTTTCTTTTTTTTGTTATATGGCTCCATTTGAAATAGTGTGACTTTAAAGAAGCTAGGCTGAGACAGGCTGATTTGACAAGACAGCCCATATGCCAGAAACTCTGCAGAAATGTGCAGCACTGCTTAAGAGATACGGCTCTCTACACCCCCAAATATGTGTATACCTTAGAGCCAATTTGGCCTGATTAATGGAAAGTTCTGGTAGTGAAGTTGTTTAGCCGCAGAAGACAAAAACATTTCTCAAGGCCCTGAGGGGCACAAAGTAATATATCATTTTCAAAACATGTTATTTTATATCATAGCAAACTGTAAATTTAAATAGTCATAGTTTGGCCATGACAGGGTCATCAGATCTTTCAAAAGGAATTTAAAGGAACATAAAGTATAAATGATTGAAATGAAACAAGCTGCCATTTCATGTCATTGAAGGGCTTGCTTAGTCGTTCCTGTTATAGCTGCACAAGCCTCAGAAGCTTCAGACCTCTAAGAGGTTTGAGAAGCTTAAAAGAGGCTTAGCTGCCCTTCTCATCACCTCTATACTCCATAGCTGTAAAAACCTGAAAGAGAAAACACTCTCGCATGCGTTTCATTTGCCCCAAACACTTCATTGTTTGAATTCGAAATTGAATTATGAATCAGAAATTATTAGTGATATTAGAAAGAGAATGTCATTGAGCAAATTGGAGAGAGGGGGAAAAAAAAACAGTCTAATTAATATGTGACATTCAGCCTATTGCATGTTTAGTGAATAGAAAGGATCGTTTTTAGGTTCTGGTGCGGTTTATATGAATATGCTATTTAAAATGCAGAGTGAGAAAGCCATAGTGGAAGTAAATCTCATTCAGTTTTATAAACCTTCAACTATGCTTCTGCTGACCCATGAAAAGACGTTCATTATTATTTCTGTTCTTTAAGTAGCTGATTTGGCCCTGTTTGGGAGTATGCAATTACTTGTGATGAGAATTTTTTTGGAGACAGAGGCTGATCCTGACGGCTTTTCTCTAATCCCTCCCCTGGATGCAGGCTTAACTAAACAGCAAGTTTGTCACAAGCTCAAACAGCAACTCAGTGTTGCACTGGATACTTCATTCAGCTTAAGCCAACTTATCAAGCACATTCAAAGCACATTCATTGAGCCATGTGGATGGGTCTTTTCTCCAGATCTATTAAATAACACTCTTATCTGTATTTAGCATATGCCGTGTACATCTGCATTGGCGGCTTTAGACAGATTCTCACTCCAAACACCTCGAGCCATCCTCGAGCTGAAGCTACAGATAACATTCGGAAACTTCTTCGGACATGCCTGTTTAACATCTCAATAACTTCGCTCCACTTCCAAGCAGTGTATTTATTTATTAGCTTCTCAATGCCAGTGAATTCCATATCATTTGCGTCGTTACTCTTCCAGATGGGTGTATTTATTTTTGAAAGCAAAACGGTGCTATTTGGTGTTCTCTCGTTCCTTTTCCATTCAGTCTATTCAGAAACCTGGGAACGTGAAAATGTACAGTAAGTGGCAGGCTGGAAGAGAAAATTGCATGCTGGTGGATGTCTCTGTAATGCATAGCAATGCATTCCAAGCATGCAGGCTTAATGTTGTAAATTCTGCTATACAAAGTACTTCATAAAAAATAAAAAAAAAACACAAAATCCAGTGCACAGACTAATCAGAACAATACAAAATATGGCAGTAAATTAGCACACCCACAAGTTTAAACGATCCATTTGTAAACAATCCATGAAATACAAACTGTGCCATGATTTGATAAACACAACACCTACTGAACACAAAAAAAGCAACAATTCAATATGTTGCAAACTAAAACCGAATACTTATTCAAGAAGTGAAAACGTTTAGTGAAATACAATAAATCCAGTTAATAATAGAGAAATCGAGCACATCAGCACAACAAAAGCTGGAAAGCGCCCAGGAGGACGGCTGCAGATGCACCACTGTGGAAAATCATTCAGAGAGAGATGTGTTCAAGCTGAAGTGCTGAGGTTGGGAGTTTAAAACAGAGTGCTGCCCTGCACATTTTCATAATCAGTTTACTGGGCCCCCCATTCGGTCAGACACTGGCCCCATCCTTTGCATCAGTCCATTTGTCACCACACAATGTTTGGCACAGCACCATCTTATTCACAAGCTAATAAAAACGCAATTAGTCTGCTAATGTCTTCATAATTTGATTTGATTGCACGGTATATCATTTTTTCCCTTTTTTAATATAAACATGTAGGTTATAACATCATTGATGGATGGAGAGGGGAGTTATCATATCTTTTCAAATCTGAAGAACCTGCTTCAGATGCAGTAACAGGGACAGCGGCGGTAAGCATCGCAAGAGAAGAGAAACAGCAGTTTAACTCCAATCTCACATTTGCACATTTTTACGTTCTCGGCTTTAAGAATTGAAACTTTAAAACGTAACTAAATATTTGACATCATGTTCAGCATGTGGTAACGACGCAAACTCTGAAGACATGGAAAGTAAATTGATAATAAAAAGATCATACAATGAAATGCTGCCTGAACGCGCTTTTTATGTATATCATTTATTTATTTGCTCCAAACGCGAAATATAACGCCATTTATTTTAAAGCTCTTATGCGGTTGTTGGTTAAAGGTCCATTGTTAACGTACCTTAAGCATCATTCTAAAATATTTTATGTGATGTAAAAAATAGTGTCGGTATCAGAAAAATTATTAAAACAGAGAGATGCCTTTAAAGGTAATTTGAGATTCGTGAGAAAGTCCGCATTTTTAATCCTAAATAAAAATATGATTACGGGAACTTTTCCGTACTCTAGAATGATTTATTTTAAATTATTTATATACTATAGATCATTGTAGGCTGGCTTTTATTTTTTTAAAATATTTTTTACTGTCTATCTAATTGTTTGTTCACAATGTACAATTGTAACCAAAGAAAAAAAAAAGCTTATTCCCTATAATACATGGATATATATATATTTAAACCAGATAAATTATTCTTAGGAATAGTTTCTTAAGTAATAACATAATATTTGAAATTATTTTGTTATGTATGTGTATTATTATTATTAGTAGTAGTACTATTGTTACTGCTGCCATTACCATCGCATCGCTAATTTTATAATAAATTTAAATCATTTATGAGTTTAAAATAAAATGTAGGCTAATAATATTTAATTTTGATAAAAATGAGAAGTGTACGATAAGCACTTCTGTGTGCAGGGACAGCAAAATAGGAGTTTAAGATATGAAAAGTTCAAGGTTGATCCAATTTTCTTAAAGGACTTAAAAAGAAAAAAAAAAGTCATAGCCTACCAAACGTCATTACCATCACACATAACATCAAACATGCACACCATCACACATTAGGTTATACCAACATCCAGCGGAGGCTAGATCAATGTCACAACGAGCATATGTTTATTCCAGTAAATATTATGAAACCTATTTTGATTTGTTTCATTTATTTTCTAATTTCCAGCAGCCAGCAGTGCCTGTATTAAAAGAATCACTCAGCTGCGCACAAGAGAGAACTAACATCCGTTGGCTATTTATGTCTTTAAGTTCACGTGGGCTGAAAAAAAAATAGGTTACGTTCACACATTGAGACATACTCGCAAAATTAGAGGTCGAAAAAATGCAGGCAAGCAGGCTATGTTTATTTAGAGAAAATAAAATGAGCATGGTATTATCACAGCAAGAAAACAAACGTAGTCTGCACGGTGCAAATAAAGTGTCTTTTCACACAGCAGACAGTTTTAGCTCCATGGTTACGATTTTTCCGCCGTTTTGATGAACATTGCATCATCGAAATCGCATTTCTTTATTCGCAAATTACGCATAAACTGAAGTCGGTCGTTTATCGGGTTAAACAGTTCACAAATATTTCTATTTTAAAAACAAAATCTCATTATTTTAAACATACTATGGCGCGCGCAAAAATAAATGTAGAAATCCCGCGGCTTCGACTTATATTTGCCCGGATATAAGATTCTTTTACTCTGCCGTTGAAGTGCGCGGAGAAAAGACGCCTGTAATTCCTCTCTCTGTTTGATATTAGCACAAGGGCTTTGCTTCTAGAGCCTCTGTAAAGGAGCAGTGTGCAACTCCTGCTGCACTGAGCCCCGAGACTCCAAGAACAGCATCCTCCTCTCATACCTGTTGAGAAGTCTTTCATCCTTAATGGGCTCATTAGCCACATTGTTAATTGAGTGCTATTCAGGGCAACATCAAAGCAAAAAAAGAAGCTCCTTTATTTATTTTTGCCAAATAAGAGACCCAACAGGGCTCTAAATGCAGCTTTCGTGGGGGGTATATGCTGAAGGAGGCTTATTAGTTTTGCAGTGCATTGTGTGCCATTATGTTTTAAACAATAACCACAATAATATTTTCTCTTCTGATGGCATGCGTTTCAGTTGCATTTTTGCTTCTTTGAAGAACGTCTCTTGCGCCCTTTGTTACAAAGCAGAGAGAGTGGCTCCTCGTGAGGGCATTTCTACCACACCAGAGGTTGCTTGTGTGAAAAAGAATAATGCTGGACTGGTTTTTATATTATTAGTATTATATCAAAGTTAGATTTGATTTTAGATGATCTGATATATACATAGGAATGTTTATTAGATGCTTTTAGACAATTTCTGGACTGTCTATGAAAGAGAGATTCAACTGCTATAACAGGGGAATAAAATGCTTATTGAACACTGAAAAAAAAAAATTGCGCTCAATTTACATTTGAATTATTAAAATAATAATTATTATGAATTCAAATAATACTAAAAATTTTGTCAAACGAAATAACAAATACATTTGATAATAGGCATCAAAACATGTTGTTATTTTTCTCTCCTTGTTGTCTTTTTCTTCCAGAGATTTCCCATCAGCTCGGTGTTCTCCCACATGGTGCAATATTAGGTGGTAATAGGATAGGAAAATTGAAGCTAACTCATTGGAATTAAATTTATCAGCATGTGTTCAGAGGTAATAAGCTGTCAGTTATAAAATGAAGATCTGTATTTAGATATATGATAGGGAAGAATAATGAATAGGCAAAATAGATGAAGCTGTTTTGCAGCTAAATTAGTTATTTAGGAGCAACAGACCAAGAGCAGATTTGTGATAATGACAGTGATTATTGCTTTTTTTTTATGTTAGATGTATGGACTCAAAAGGCTTTTTCTGAGCAGTGAAAGAGTTAACCGTTTTCACAAGTAACGTGTTGATAAAAGGCCTGGAATTGTGAAAAACATCAAACTTTTTAATGAAGGAAACCTAATGAGTATCAAGAGTAGTGTGCTTACATGGAAGGCTGATCAAACTGGAACCCTGTGAACCACAGAGTGTGTTGCAAAGGAGCTTGCTGACTTCCTTCCCCGGGGGGAGGCTGCCTGGCTTTTACCAGAAAGCACAGGGGGGAAAAGTTAATTTGCACAGCCATGTGTTCAATGCTACAGCTCAATAATCCAACTCCTACTAAACCCCTGTTTTTATATAATAATAATAATAATAATAATAATAATAGCAATCATTCTCTTTAAAAAAAGGAAATAAAACAAAATTGGAGTAACAGTTACATTTTAAAGGCTCTGTCAAAAATAACTCGTTTCTGCCTGAAATAAAGTTGAGCACGGTTCACACTTTCCTTTCTTTATTTTTTTACCTCTCCAGGATCAATGAGCCAAAAACATGAAAAATTGAATACCAATAAATAATACATCACTGATTAAGCGATGAATGATTTATTAGTATCCAGGAGACTTTGTTGTGGCGGTGTTAAAAAATTCTCATTACCTAAGTGTCCAAAATGAAATGAATTTCAAATTGTTGCTGCATATGAATTTTGTAAACCTTTTACATTATTGATAAACAGAGACGATTGTTGTCAGAGCCAACTCTTACTGTGATAACAGGTTGTCATGGTTTATTTCAGATTATTGTGCCACCTGCTTAGTTGTCATGACAGCTTTTCAAATTCTGCGATTTTGACATCAAAAGTAAATTCAAATCTATTACTGTGGAGGAAGCTTAAAGGGAAAAAGTAGATCAAATGATGTAAGACGGAAGAATGGAAACACCTATCCACCTGAAGTGTCGTTATAATGAAAAGAAATGACACCGCCCACACGTACACTTTTTGTAAATATTCATGATATTATAACGTTATTGTACAGATGAGTGATATTTGGACTGATTAATCTTGGACAGGAGTGGTGAATAATTAAAGGGAAAAGTCAGAATGTTGAACTTTAACGGGAGATTTCAACATCATACCTTAAATTAAGTGCATTAAAAAAGAATTTGCATTTTAAAACATTCTGCATAATTATATGTATTGTTAGTGTAATTAAACATCATCTTTCATTATCTTCCAGGTTAATCTGTCAGGTAATATTCTTTTTATCAGCTTTTAACATGTAGATGTTATTCTTATATAAATGGGGGTATAGTGTTCTACAGATAAATATAGTACAGTGTTATAAAGAGATTAATAAATAAAGGTTTTTAGGTTTGAAAAATAATTCTAATTGTTCTAATAAGCACACATTTTAAACTAATACTAATATGGTCATTTTTTTTTCGTCAAAATTAAATTGCACATAGTTTTTTAAAATCCAAAAGTTTATTTCTTTAATGTGTATTGTTATTTAGTTTTTATGTTTGTTTTGTTTGCAGGGAAGTAGTTCATGTGTGCAAGCTTGAATCATTTGTTGAAGTGTTCAAAAGAGGTCTTTTCCTAGAAATTTGGGGGAAAATCTCTTCTTTGGAACTAAGAATAGCATCACACTGGCATCAGAGCGGGTGCACAGAAACCCAGTTTTAATATAAATCACACATTCAGAGGGGGAGATAGAGCAGATACCTTCTTTCTTCTGACCCACTCTGTGTAAACAGGCAATGACACGAAGAAAAGTATATTAAAAAAAACCCAGCGTGGCTGCTGGACTGGCGTCTGATGCCTGTCAAATCATTAAATAGGAGAGGTGGCGTTATCAATTGCAGGGGATCAGCGATAGTGATGGCACATGGTTGGGATGCGGTATGTCTTCCACGGGGGCACTCTAGGGGCCTTTTGTGAATTTATAAAGCGAGATAAAATCGGCTTCATATTTCGCCACCAAATCGCCTGATGAAAGCCGGCTAGGAAAGAGAATTGCGTGGCGGGAGCTTTGTCACCAGTCTCATTGGCTCAGAGGGGTTGATGATGAGAAGAGGACAAAAAAAAATGAGTGAAAAGGTAATGAGAAAAAGCCAAGCAGCAGGTTTGCTCTGTTTAATAAGTCATCACACCGCTATCTCATTACCTGCAGTGTGTCCGGTGAGAATGGCGAAGCATTGCCGTGTACACTGACAAACTTTTGTCTGTTTTGGGATAATGTTATCTTCACGGAATATCTCTCGTAAAGCTTGAGCAACTAGACAGGAGCCCCACTTTTCCTTTGCTCTGACACCATTACGCCATTCTCTCTGATATTAATAATCTTGACAAAGTCTGTTTAAAAAAAAAAAAAAAAAAAATGTCTGCTCCTTTTTTTTTCCTACAGGAATGTGTGATTGCAATTAAGATAGGAGTCCTAACACAATGTGGAAATTAGTGGAATCTGGGTTTCGGATAATTACATACAGAGCTAAGCTTTAAAATACTCTCCCTCAATCACACGAAAACAAATGATCTGGCAGACACGAGGATAAAAAGCAAGATTGTCCTGTCCTCGGGATACAGGCAATGCTACTTGGCACTATCGTTTCTTTCTGCATTTCATATGAGTTCATCTCATAACTCATCAAACAATTTGTGCTGTCTAAACGCAGCCTTTATTCTCTTTCCCCAGGTTTTATTCTGCATCTAAACCGCACACATACAGAAACACAGCAGCCTGAAGGCAATTGGGTTTTAATGTTGGAGATGATGAATGAGAAGAAGCTGATTTTCTGGCAGCCGGATCACTGCGAGAGGACTCCTGGCTCACATTTGATGTGGGCAGTTAAAGCAGAAAAGGAATAAATGAGATGTAATAAGAAAAAATCTTAAAGCAATAGCTGAGACAGCCCTAGTCTATTACTCAAACGCAGCGCACGGGGCCAGTCTTTGTGATCTGACAGTCCAAAAAATATTACCTGCTAATTTACTCTGTTGAGACGTATGCATAAAATATCTGTACTATTACCACGTCTTATCATGCAAACTCACAGACTTCGGGGTGGCGGGTTTCTGACTAGTGGCTGACACAGATGCACGCTGGAACAGATAGCGCGGTCACATGCTCCTATCAGCAAGCCCTCACTCAGAGGGGATTTTTGGAGCGTGTGGAGTTTTTAACATGGAAATTGGCTTTGAACCCCATCTGCACAGGTCGGCACATCTTTGGGCGAGGCAGTGCTACTGCTGACAGGGAAAATGAACCATCAATTCCTTATAATATGGCCTGATTATCATCCTACTTACCCCCTGCAAATTCCAACTTAGAGCAATTCAGTGCCATCAAGGAAACGGTGTAACCCCAGAGAAGACGCGACCTCTTCAATTGATGCGCTTTTTAACCAATAGGAGACACATAGTGTAGGTCTAGGAATTTTTACGAACGCAAATAAACAACTTGAACACAACTGTTGGCATTAGAGCTATCGCAAAAGATGTTTATCGAGAATGCATTTTTCATCTCATCTCATCTCTTTTTTTTTTTTTTAAGAAACCTTTTTGATTTATTTTGCTTTCACTTACAGGAAAACATAGTAGGTCGGTTTCTCCCCCCGAAAACATTAAGCGGAGTAGAAAAGACACTAAACATTGCCAGAACGGTGACAACAACTGATAGTCAGCCAAAGTTATCCAAATGCCAAAAAAAAGGGAGAATTCGAAACAGCTCCTACCTTTTCAGCCCTGTTGTTTTCATCAAATTAACTAGAACTAGTCTGGTTTCAATACCCCCCCCCCCTTCGAAAAGCCGAGGGAAAAAGTAGCTGACTGTGATTTTTAACTGCGACTAAAATGTATAGCGCTCAGCCTAAAGAGCAAAGTTTCAATGTGTGAAATGTGAGTGATCAGCAACTTTTGCGGCAGGACTTTCCGAGCGAGTCCGGCGTGGGATGTCTTTATTGGAAGGGGATTTGTTTTGTTGTTTCCTCGGGCCTGTCCAGCCCGCTGGTGTCCCTTTCACCCGGCCAGGCAGCTGGGTCCCGACCCCTCAGATCTGCCCCTCAAACGGGGCTTCTTTCAGGCCCCCGCTGGGTCCTCCCTGTCTCCTCCCTTCAGCAACATCCCATTCACCCCAGAGATAACTTTATTCATCTCGCGGATCATTGTATCCAGTTGAATGAGGGAACTATGCAGACACTCTAGTGAATTGAACAAGTCTGTGGGGATCGGGGAAGGCCGGGGAGGAGGGGGGATTGTGCGAGTGGGGGGTGAGGGGTATTTCGTGTCTTAATGTCTTCATTTAGAGCGGGCCGAAAAATGTCACGTCTCACTTGTAGCTGACCCAACTGTTTTACTTGACAGGGAGAGCGAGAGAGAGAGAGAGAGAGAGAGAAGTAAAAAAAAGACAACGGCAACATTTCTCCGGCTGCTTGAGTAACACTTGACTGTTTCTGACAAAAAGCATGTTGTAAACTTTTTCTTTTTATAAAATATCGAACACTCACTTGCCATTATCACCGCAGAGGATGATACGGATAGCTGTGAACGCTGGCTTTCCCTCCGCCTGTGTGAAATTCGGCTGCATTCCTCTCTTATTTTGTCATCAGAGAGTTTGAGCGGAGGTGTCTCAACTGTGTTTGATTTGCCTGCTGTGAGGCTGGCAGGGACAGTTGGGCTTATTCTCTCGCCCGCCTCCGCCCAAGCCACCCAGACCACCCTGCTCTTCTCTCATCATTCATATTCAAGCCAAGGCCTCTTGACAAGTCCGCTGATCTCACTCAATGTTTTGTGATATAGACAATACTTTTTTTTTCTCTCCCTCGCTCTCCCTTTCTCACTCTCTATCTCTCTCTCCAACTTCTCTCTCTCTTTCTCAGAAAAAAAATCTGAAACCATCACACTCCTCCAGGCATGGCAGTGTGATTGTAGTGAGGTAGCAGTGCAGGATTACTCCCCTCTGTGAGCTCCCTGCTAACAGCAGTGGCTGCCTCCCTCCCAGCCCCCGTAAAAGACAGTCTAATGAGGCAGATAAGCAGATGCCAACAGACTCCACACTATGTCCCACTGCTACTTTCCACACACCAATCTAATGATTTATTATCTATAAGCCAACAAGAAAAAAAAAATCTTTGGAACAGTACGGGCAACCTGCAGAAAGTTTATAATTAGTTTGAATTGCATACGTTACAAAAATTCAAATGTGAAAAGGAGAACAATATATACTGTGAGATGTAATATAAAATGAACATGCATGCATCAGCTCTTTCAAATGTGCATGAAATAAAATAAAGTTGTTGTTTTTTTTTTTATATATATATTTTAAGTACTCTTCCTGGAGTTTGCAACGGATTCATCAGCTGGGGGATTTGGACTAACGCAAAAGAGAGAAGTTTATACATTAGCGCTGTAGTTGCAAAACACTGTTGATATTCAAATGATTATTGTGCAAAATCTGGGATAAGCTTCAGTGTGAGAGCCCCTCTAAGTGCCTACAACTATTGCTAATTCCCCTAACCATTGTGTGTGTCACAAAGGCCTTAATCCTGTTTCACTTTTGCAGAAGCTTGGGCTATTTTCCCTCTCATAAACCAACAACACTCCCCCTGGCCAGGCCTGAGAGGCTCAGAGAAAAGGCGCTATGTGTGCATACTTCAAGGCTTTTTCTGTGTTACTTGGCCGGTGCTCTGCATAAACTTTTAAGTGGTCCCAGTAGGCCAGAAACACCTCTCTGCAAAAATAATAAGCCATGGTAGACTGAAAAAGAAAGGAGTGAAAAAAAACGACAGCAAATAATCTTAAGTAAACTTAAACCTTATTATATGCTGGAATATAATAGAACTTTAACTACAAAGTAGATCTGAATATTTTTTTTTTTTTTTTCAATGATGGGCCTCCTAATACACATTGTAAATCCTTTAATACATTATTTATAACTTGAAGGTCCAGAATCAAAGATACAGAATTAGGGCAAGATTCAATCAGAATGCTTTGTGGTTTCGTGCAGAAAGCATCTCTGCAACAAAGGAAAGCAACACCATAATTTCCTTCCTTGCAATTTGTCTTCAAAAAGAATATACAGAGGTGAAGCATCCAAGGCCAGCGCTCATCTCAGTATCGAAGGATGAACGCATACAAGAATAAACAAAGAGTCAACACAGATGACAGGGTCATCTATCATGTTTGTCATATTCATAAACAAGAAGTGACTTAGTGAAACCTGTACGCATATCCAAACAAATTTCCCCGTAACCCGCGAATGCTATGTCAAGGGCATTTTACCTACATTTTTTCCTCCTGTAAACATTTTTCAAACGTCTTATATGAATAGAACAACAACAAAAACTGCATCTCTTAAGCAGAGATGCAAGAGAGGTCTTTAGCGCAGCCCTCAAAGATCGCCCGTACCGTTTGTAGGAGCATTTAATAGACAGTCATGTATAAAGGCTGTCACGCTGTGCCAAAGCCATCCTCTAATAAGTACATGATGGCTTTATTCAATATGTGTGTCGTGCGGCGTGTGAGAGCGTATGCCAGCGTGTGGCTTGTGTTCGCTCGTGTTACAGGTGTGTGAGATTGCAGTCCACTTGTTTTTAGAAAAGAAGGGGAGAGTTGGGCCTCATTGTTCCATAAACAGACATCAGCTGGAAACTGACAAATGTGGGATTAGCTTGTACTTATAAGCAGCTAATAGCTCACTATGTGTTCCTGTCAATCAAGCCTGAACAGTGCGCAGTGTGGGTGCAGCAGATTTAACCAGCAGAAACATGGCTACTGTACACTTTATTGTTATTCCACAAGGGTAAAGGGACACTTAGTTCTCATGCCATATAACCTGTGCTTCAAGAGCCTTAGGGACCGTGTCAAAGGATTTTCTATGCTGTTCTCTTTGGATTTATTTAGATAGTGATATTATATTCCGATTTTCGAATGTCCTCTTGGCAGTTTGACTAGAAATTTGACTGTATCATTTATTTACAATTTAGTTTTACTGCATAATTTGTTTGTGTATTTCTCTTACTCGCTGATCAGCTAATTGAAGTTTACAAGTATAAGCCGATGCAACTTATATGACTGAGGCACAGATATTCATCTAATTGAAGCCGTCAGTCGTCAAGCTGCAGTGATTGAGTTTATATCAGTTGCTTTGTCTAATTGCTGCTGCAAATCACAAAAGCACTAAATTGAAAAACTGTTATAATGTGGCTGAAACGAATTATGAATGCAGATGATCACAGATTGTAATTGACCGCTGTTCACCTGCCTATTTAGTGTGGTTAGAAATTGAATTTACTGATGGTGTCTTTCAGCAGGGAGCTGTGTGTCAGATCCTCACTTCATAATATCTCTGAAAAGTAGATGGATTAATGATGTCAAACCCAAAGTAAAAGATAATATAATCATAATACCATCCACAATATATGCCGGTTTTGCAGTTAAACATTAGATATAAAAAAAAAGAAATTACCATTTTAATAACTGTGCTTTTATTAAATAGTATATCGGGAAGGAGTCGTCGTTTTACGAGCGTGGGGAAAGTAGAAAAATAATTACATGTTTTAATTCAAGTATACAACTAGTAAATGAATTAATTTCCTGCAGGTACAAGAGTTTTTTTTTTTTCTTCTTTCTTTCATAAAATATTTGAAGTTGTGATTTATTAAATACTTGAGGATTTGTGGTGTCAAATGATCACTGAGATACCTAATAGGGCGTCATACAGTGCTGTTCCAAAGGTTACAGTGAGCGTATTTCAATATTTGATTCAATTTACAAGAATTATGTTGATATCAAAAAGCAAATTATATTTGGGTCATGTTATGCTATTATTATTATTATTTTTATTATTATGGTAACACTTTACAGTAAAGTGTAATTGGTTGACAGTTTTAATGTATTAACGTACATTAATAAATAATAAATAATACATTTATTATAGTATTTATTAATCTTTGTCAACATTATTAAAACAATCATTCTTAATAATTGTTAGTTCGTTAACAAACACACCTTGTGATTTTAATAATGCATTGGTAAATGCTGAAAATTGCATTATCTAAGATAAATAAATGCTGTAGTATTAGTTCATTCTTTATGTCGTTAACTAATGTTAATTAATAAACCTTGTTACCATTATTATTATTATTATTATTATTTTGCATTGCATACAATACATGTATACCACTTTCTAAAATTTCTAAAATAAAATGCATTCGTACATTTTTTGGTAATATTGGTTGTATTTTTTATTTTTTTATTATTCATTTAAAAACATAATTTGTCATTATTCTTTATTTAACAAAATCAGTTTTGTTTCAAATAATATTTTTAAAGTATATTATTAAAACCATATTAAATATGACAAAACCATAAAGCCGGAAATGATTGTTTAAATGCTATAGACATATCACATAGTTTTACTATTTGATGAACAGACATATTTTATTTTATTAGGGAAAAAGGTTTTGTAATATAGAAATATGTGTTTAAAAATAGATCTAATTTCTTTCTGTATTAGAATTTATGAATATACACTATATAAGGTGCTCTGAATTCTCACCTGAATTTCATCCATTATCTGACTGATAAATGGAAGATGCCATAAGTTTAGGTAAATCTTTCGGTCAGTGATAATTAATAACATCTTAAAAGCTTTTAATAAAAATATGGATGCCATTATAAGATTTCTGCCGGATCTTTGTTGATAAAATGCCCCATCTTTGTGTTTATGGAAATGCACTATTTTCAATTGAAGCACTTCCTCTGTCACACAAAGCCCCCTTGCTAAGCCCCAACAACTTATTAGATTTATTAAGGTCTTATCAAGTGTGATATGCTCGAGGACCCAGGTGGCCATAAAAATGATTCTCTTATCAGGTGTTCATTGGTAGTGGAATTAGGATTGGGGGGGGTGGGGGTTCTAGTTAAGAACTTATTCATACAGGAGTTTAATTATTATTAAAAGAATGGCGCCACAATAGCTGGCACTGGCCCCTGTTGCACTCGGAATCTTAACCCCCAGGAACCTTCATTCAGAAGGGCTGGCATATCTCAGACCCGCACAGGCTTAATCTGAGGCACGCTGGGTCCGAGAGGGGTGAGTTGCACTGTTAATTCCATATTGAAGGTGGGCACGTGTTGAGAGGAGCTGAGACAGGTAGCGGGTGCCAGGGGAGTCAGCCTCATGCCCTACCAGCGATTGCCAGGCGAGGTGTTAATTGGGAAGGTGCAATGGTGGATTGATGTTGGGCGTCCCATTGCAGGAGAGAGCGTGCGTGGTCTCCGACTCTCCCATAAGTCACCGCTCCCATCTTAAACAGACTTATTATGCTGCTAAGGCATGTTGTTACGTGTTACGCGCCCCATACTGATTTCAGTTTTAATAGTGCTACGGCAGGTTGTGCTCCTATATAATGGCTTTTTTCAATTTGTTTTGCACGCGTGTAAAAGATGCACAGCATTTTTTTTTTGCTCCTCTGAATATTATATGCGCAATTTAATACGTGTTTATAAATAATACGTTCATTGCAACGTGCTTTATTCTTCAACTGCACTGCAATTATATTAATTTATTTGCAACGTTATGATATTTTTAACGCCACTACATACATGTACTTTAATCCGGGTACATGTCCATCTTCGACCATTTGAATATGAATGCACCCTCCCGGGTACAGCAAAAGCCGTTCTCTTCAGAATTCACACAACCTTCAATTTAACCTCAGAACCATTATGTTCAATAGGGAACGGCCTCACCATTGTCGAAAACGCAGCATCCTGTTCAGCAAAAGGATTTAATTAAGCCCAACACATTCCAAAAGAAAGTAATTTTGGGACACAATCATGTGTCTCGAAAAGATAATTCCTCTTAATGGAGGGCTTTTGAATACGTTGACTGGAGCCCAAACTGGACCTTAGTATGATATGTATTTTTTATTTTTTTTTCTTCATGTGTGTGTGTGTGTGTTTGCAACAGACAACGTTGGCAGTGATTTAAATCCTGCCAATACCGAACCCATTCTCATTTTGTAATTTTTACTTTGTGCTAATTCCAAAAAGTAGCACCTTTCAGAATTTTTCCGTTTGTTTAAAAAAAAAAGAAAAAAAAGTTATTTGATTATTCCTATTTGTTCTCAAGTTGGTTCCGAGGACATCTACACTGCACCTACCGTTGGTCTGGATCTCAACGTGTGCCTTGCGAGATGGGTCTGCACACAGCTGTCACCCAGGGTGTTGATATCTTAATCAACACAAGGAGGGACCCATGATTCAGTTGGGGGTGTGAGGCTGCATTTATGCCTGGGAAGTAGGAGCTGTAGGGTGAGGTAGGACGTGTTGGGTCAGCCTGAACAGCAAGAAGGGACTTTGGGGGAGCACTCCCCCCTTTGTGCCATGTGCTGCGGAGACATAATGAATTACATTATAATTATAATACAGGCTGGACGCAAAAGGGACAAAACAGATATTTGAGCAGGGGGTGGAGAGGGTGGTTCCACTGAGACTTCGGCCTCAGAGCGCGGTCATTCACACTCTTTAACACGATTGCACACTAGCTTTGCCGCCATGAATGGGCTTTATCTTGCAGTATGCACAGCACTTCAGCTTTTTTAATGTGAGTGCATTGGGAGGATTGTTGCTAGTTCTGGTTTAGATTGTGCTGAAAATGTGTTGAAAAGTGCTAGTAGTAAATGTGTTGATATTTAGAATGGATATGGCTGGGAAATTAGTATTCTGTGCATTGATGCTTGCTTATTGTGAATAACAAGACAATCCTGACCCCATCAACACCGAACCAGGCGTGTGCAGAAAAAACGTCAACTAAAATAAAAATCCATCCCGATGCATGTTATACACAAGTGTGTGTGCATTTATGATTCGGGGAGGATTGATTGGTGTGTGTGTGTGTGTGTGTGGCGAGCGGGCGGCTGCGTCTACACGGGGCGATGTTGGTCAAAGTGGCGGTAGCATGGGCGATGAAGCTTGGGGGTGTCGTCTGTGGGGGAGGGATGGTTGCTGGAGCAATAGAGAGAGGCCGAGGGGAGGGACGCTGGCAGTGACTGAGAAGATGAGGATTTGACAGTGAGGTGACAGAGAGTTCAAACAAAATGAGGCTTGTAGATTAGCAGCGCTCCCCTCTGTGACAGGTGTCATCTCTGGGGGCAGTCTGTCACTCTGCCTGCTGCCACTCTTTATATAATATAGGAGGGAGAGCAGGGAGAAGGAGGCAAGAGAGCGTGGAGCACGCGGAAGGGTGGCGCCAGTCTCACCTCACTGAGCACATCCTGCCGGAGTCTCCCTGCCAGTCATACCGATTAAAGCCCAGGTGGTACAGGGAAGCACCCGCTTATAAACATACACATGCACATGGAGACGCAAGCCCGGCCAAAGGCAAAATATTCTTTTAGGACCCATGACGCATACATTTGCTTTCATGTAAATCGTGCCTTTGGGAGGAATAAAGCTTGTACCACATTTGTTTTTACAGCAGGTAGCTTTCAGTTGTTTTGATTATAGTCTAACACTGTATGTCTTGTTCTTTTTTTTTTTTTTGTATTTAATTCTGCATTTTCACATTTCTTTTGGATAGAATGGGGGCAAAATAATTTATTATTTGTATTTATTTTATTTTATATATATATATATATATATATATTTTTTTTTTTTTTTTTTTTTTTT
>JAUMHQ010000081.1:10713556-10731886 GCA_032361165.1 Enteromius paludinosus
TGTGTTTTCGATAGATTGGGTTCAAAATATTTTATTATTTTTATTTATTTTTTTTTATATATATATATATATATATATATATATATATATAAATACTTTTTTTTTTTTTCAATTATGGAATAAGTAAAACATTATATATAAGACCTCTGATATGATAACATGCCTAATATAGTATAATATAATAAAGATAATGAGTGTATAACATAATAAATTATTTTAGACCTAACAGATCAGTAATGTAATTGTTAATTATATTATTACATATAATCCTATTTTTTCCTTGTGTACATGTTTGATAACATTTCTGACTGTTAATGCATTAAAACTAATAAATAACTATAATTAAAATGTTACAATGATTGTTAATGTAACTAATGAAAGTGATCATAACGTATTTTTAATACAAAAAAAATTATTTCCTCATTCCTTCACTCATACATTCTGTATTTTTTGTGACTAATTTGGTCATACTGAAAAAAAAAGTAGTAGTGTATAAATTATTTTAATTCTTAGATTGCTAGTAAATTTCAGAGTTAATTACAATTAAACCCAAATAACATACTGAACTTAACTGTACATTTTTAAGTAGACTAAAATAGTGCTTTTTTCTTTACAAAAAAATACAGTAATAAATTATTTGTCTGAATATAGATGAATGTGAGTAGGTGAGTTTTATTTATTTATTTATTTTGTTCAGGAGAGGGATAAATAAGAAAAAGTAACAAAAACAGCGGGCCGGACTTCCACTGAGAGATAAACATAGTGATTGGAGACTCAGTTAGGGGGCCGCTGGCCTGTCTGTGGCCTTTGGCCATGGCCGTGGCACAAGAGGGTATTAAGATGAGCTGGGGGAATCTGCTCTGCCTGACTACTCGACTCGCAGACTCACTGCCTCCACTACCTGCCCCAAAGCCTGCAGCCATCTGGCCCCCAGATTGAGCAGAGCTGCACTCAGCAAGCGCCGCTGCCTCCCCTCTGGGTTAGGCAGTCAGCTGAGGGTCTGCTCCTTCTCTCTGGAGCTCGTGGAGAATGTCCCCGCGCGCACGCACACACAAGTTGACGTAAAGGGCGTTCGGTCTTCAAGGGGGTTTGCAGTTTGGGTGAGCAGACCAGACCACGACTAGTTACAAGCTCAGGACAAAGAAAGCTCTGTGAGTGTGTGGGCAAGTGCTAGCAGTTGTGACAAATATAGATCTAATTAGTATTCTACTGTTTGTCTTTTGGACAGATGAGGGATGCCCCCTATTGACTCTGTCAGGGGAGCCAGAGCAGAGGGGAGTGAGGAGATGTGCATGGTACGGCGTAGACTGCAAATTACGTTGTAAGTCATGCCAAGTTCATACCTCACGATCCGAGTAATAAGCACAATGCGGGCAAGCGGATCTTGCTGATTGTATGGACAATGGCAGCTTGCAATATGCTATTGTGCTGAAACATTACAATGTTTTGCACAACACTGCAATACCCAATAGAGTGTGAGGGTTGTGCGTATTCCCTCTGCGGGGATAAAAGGAGACACAGCGCTCCGTTTGTGCCGGGCAGCAGACTCTGTGTTTCCAGAGCGAGTGGTGTGAAAGATAAGACCGGAATGAGATGAGCTCGGAGACGCTCTTTTCATCACAACCCGCTAAACAGCGTGGCTTGATGACATTTTGACTGCAGCGAGGCTGTTTAACTTTTTTGGTTTAACTAGCCAGACGAAATTCTTCAAAGCAAGCGATCTGTTCAAATCTGTTCAGAACTATGTAAGTGTTTTTTAGGTTCTAGATCTTCATTGTAATATTAGTTTTTCCAAGTGACAAGTTAAAAAAAAAAGAACACAAAAGTCACACATTACAGAATAATAATAGTTGTAAAAAAAACATACTATATGAAGGAGACATTTTTACAGAAGTAGAGATGAACACATCATGTCTCTCTACAGCTCTTATTTATCTTTTCTGAAAATACATTAATAGAAATAAACTCACTCCTCTCAACCCACAGATCTGTGAAAAACTCCAGCTTTTTATGTCATCAGTGCTGAAAGGTACGGTCTTCGCCAGCATAACGGTGAATTCAGTCTGACAGACCAAAAAGCAATTGGTTCACACACACACAAAAACAAACAAACAAAAAATATGATAATATATAATAATACAAATAATACAATTATAGATGTCTAATTGTAAAAGAAAACAGAATAATTTTTATTATGGCATAGTAATAACTACAACAATAATAATTTTTCCTATACAACAATAACTATTATTATTATTTAGTTTTAATAAAACATTATTTTCAGTTTTCCAGGTTTCATTTATATTTTTAAGCTAAAATAAAACAGCTGTTTTATTATTTTACTAATAATTAATTGTTAATTTTAATTGTAATAATAATAATAATAATAATTTATTATTAAATTATAATCCAATATAATACATTATATATGGTTTTATGTTTGAGATAATATGATATTCTATTCAATTATTCAAATGAATAGCTTTTAAAAATTGATTCTCTTTATTTTATTTACAATTTCAGTTATTATTTGATTAATAAAGCAGAGTACAAACCTGTCAGTGATTTCCTTTGGAAACTGAACTTCTAGAAATTGTGTTTTATTTCAGCACCACCTTTATTTATTGAATACTTTAGAACTCTGTACGTTTACAAACCATGACCTCAAACAATTCCCCAAAATCTCTTCACTGTGGTCACTCATATTTCCTCTAACAATAAGATCCATCTTTCATATTTCCTCAGGTTTTTTTTTCTTTTTCTCTTCTATACATTTTATCACTCTCACCTCGGTTTTCCTCACATATGCACGTGCACACACACTTTAACTTTTCCATTAAACTTAAAGCTGCCCTGAAAGGGATTAGAGTGAAGTTTTCAGAGAGAAAGCGTTCTTCCTACATTATCAGCATGAGATGAAGATGTGTGAGTGTGAGCGAGTGTGTGTGTCCCTTTATCAGAGGGGCTTTATGTGAGGCTTAGGCAGTAGTAGCTCCAGACAGTGAGGGTCTATATGTTCTCCTCTCCCAGCAGCATAATCACTCATGAGTGGCACCTCATTTCACAGCCTCTAATGGCATGACATTCGGAGCACACCGGGGTACCAAGCACGGAAGCTTTCTGTTTTTTTTTTTGTTTTGTTTTTTTGTCTCATACGGGTGGGGGATGATGGGGGGCCAGAAAGCAAGCCGATAGCCTATAAGAGGTGCTCTGCTGATCACAGAATTTGAATCTTTTTGCATCTCGATCCAGCTTTATTGGTGGATATTTGAAGCCAGTATAACATACCTTTTAACCATCATTTATCACAGATTGATTGTTTAGTGCCACATTCTTTTTTCTTCCTGTCTCTTTTTCTCTCTTTGATGCCCACCACCCCTCCCAATGCAGTAATGCGATAAGCACGCGTGAATGTTTGCTGTTACATGAGCATTGCTGCAAGCACTCCGCAGCTTCCTGTGATGTTTGATAGTGCTGCACAGCCATCTGAACCAAAGTTATCTTAACTAGCTCTGTGATAGACACTACAGCCCTCCAGGATTCCTCTAGTGAGGAATGTGTGTGTGTCATGTGCCAAGCCCCAGGCCCTAGTCAGTCAGCCAGCCAGGCAGGTAGCATGACTGTATAATTGTGCCGTGACACTCTGAACCCCTGGCTGATACATAAGCATGTTAATTTTCTGATAGCGGGAGCGCCGGGCAGTCGGGCTGCGAGTTATGATGGGTGTAATTTGTGGCTCCTGCAGCATTGTGAAAAGACCAGGGTCATGGGCTGGATAAATACAAATGGAAATTGATGTGGGGCTCATTTCTGCTTGACCAGCCTGTCTCGGGAGCCTGTGAGAGAGGCAGGAAGGACATCTTGGTGTGGCTGTCACGTACCCCTTTTACACACCCTCTGATATCTGACGAAAAATGTTAACTGGGAAAAAGAGCCAATGACAGAATGAAGAAATTGAAGCCAACGATGCCAATGATCTTTGGCATCTGATGGCATTTATTCTGCGGTGTTTAAAGGGATATTTCAACCAAAAATGATTTATTCGTGCCCATGTTCTCCCAAACCTGTATGTTGTTTTTTTTGTGGTTTTTTTGGATGCCAAAATAAAATATTTTCAAATGTTTCTTAAAATGTTTGTTTGTTTGTTTGTTTTTGTTGTTTCATTTCGTTTTGTGCTTTGTTTTGTTTCGTGCTTTGTGATCTTATTTAATTTTTTGTTTGTTTTATTTTGGAAACCACAACAAATGTCTCTTGAAATTTTTTTGTTTTTTGTTTAAGTTAGTTTAGTTTTCCACACAACGAAAGGCAGATGGGGATAATGAAAGTCAATGAAAGATACAGGTTGAGAATGACGAGCATAAATAATTATAACATTTAGGAATTCACTTTTATGCTCTATTCTAACGGAGCTTTATGTTGTTTAAGTTAGATATACCATATGTTAGCTCTACGAACAAAACAAAAATTACGGAAGAAAATTATGACCTTTGTGATGCACCAGTTTTGAAAAGCAGAGCACATATTGCAAATATTAGATGTTTTTCTTCCTGCTGTTTTTTTTTTTTTTTTTTTCTTTTTCACTTTCTCTGTGTTGCCGTTATGTGGCTTCGTCTCGTTCCAGTCAGAGAAGGCCAGAAATGAACAGCTGCTGATTTGTGTGAGGTCACATGAGTGACATCTTCATTTTGAGGAGAAACATCTCTGAATAGAAGCCTGTGTGTTTTGTGAGTGTGTGTGTGTGCGTGTGCATACATAGATGAAGATATGCGAGTCTGTGTGCGTTGCCCTTACTCATAGGTGTGTGTGTGTGTGTGCTCTCTAAAAAGGCCCGGAGAGGACCGTCCCGCCTGAAACACTGTCACAGCTCGCCTGACTGGCAGTTCAAGAGCTCTTCATTAGAATCCCGCTGGGTCTACGGCAAAGAAAAACAATGTGGTTGGCCCAGGACCTGTAACCTTCCCATTTAATCACCGCTTCAAACTGCATTGTCTCTCCCCACCGTGGGAGCTGGTTTCCAAGGCTCTGCTGAGACTCCTAGGCAAACAACCTCCTATCTGACCGGGCTAACACGTCTCTCTCTCTCTCTGTTACACTGGCACACAAGGAGCTTTAGGTCTCTTTACAGCTCGATTAGCACACATTTTATTAGCGACACATGCCGTAACGCATATAGCATCGCTTCTTTAAGAAAATATCAGACGCCAAATTAATGTGCTGTGTATTTACACAAGCAGATGCTTTTGACAAACAAATGGAGCTTGCCAGAAGATGCAAACAGCACATATATTATTTTCTGTAGTTTGCATTTGTAGATTTGTATGCCATTTTCCTGTGTTTGATGTTAAACGTTTGTTTTATGCATCATGTTTTCACAAATATTGTTTTTTTTAACGCCGCTAATTAAAGTACTGTGTGTAAATCAAATACTTATTCAATTTCTTCATTTCTTACAGAATAAACAATTGTTTACTCTTATTGTATGCATTATATATTTATATATATATATATATATATTTTTCTTTTTTTTTTTTTTTTTTCATTATTATTATTTTTAAAATTCATTTTATCTTTAATAACAACAGTCTGTTCGCCTCAGTTTAAAAGACACCATCACTTAGATCTGTTTCTAAATTCTGTTCCAATAAACGTCACATTAATCATAAATTAACATGGGAATGCACTTCGGCTGCTTTAAGAAATGTAAGACAAAAAAGTGAGTCATTGAGGAAGAGAGAGAGAGAGAGAGGATGAGAATGACAGCGAGAAGCCCCCACATGATCACACAGATAACATCTACAGGACATCTTCTAAAAAGGAAAGCTCTTTTTTCCCTGAGACATTGCAACTCGTATCATTCACTCCGTCTCTGTCAAGTGTATAAAGACAAAATACAGTACCGTTTTAATCAACCACTGAGACCTGAACAAAAGGCAAATGAATCCTGCAGTCTGAGTTCCAGAGCTGCTCCGGTGACCTCTTCCCTCGGCAGCCGTGCTGCATACTGCAAATGAGGCAGGCACCCGGGGATTCCAGCTCACCTCACCTCTGACTGGCATTGTGGTTTTTTTTGCACTATTATTAAAATATAATAATACATCTCAGCAATTGCCTGGAGTTATTTACCTCAACAGCACTGGGGACAATTATAAATGGATATCAAAATGGATTTATTTATTTTTTCTCCCCGTTCTCTTTTTTTTAATGCAATTCATTCACAGTGTCTTAAAATCTTTGTTTTTCATTATGTCTTGCATGTTTAAATTTGATGGCAACGAAAAATCTAATATCAGAAACATAATACATTTTATATTTCAGAACAAAAAATTCTATATCAAATGCAAGTTTAATGAGATAAATGTTGAGTGTAAGTTTTCCTTTATTTTCCAATTGTAATAAAAAAAAGTATACCATGCTATTTAAGACACCGTACATGCTTAAGAATTAATTCAGCTCTTTGTGTTTAGTTTGAAGCCTCATAATTATATGAAATCAAGATCAAACCACGACACTCCTGTAAGGAAACACATCTAAAATGCCTTTGAGGGGGGAAAAAAAAGAACCATCCTTT
Organism: Enteromius paludinosus; assembly: GCA_032361165.1. Lineage (NCBI taxonomy): Eukaryota > Metazoa > Chordata > Actinopteri > Cypriniformes > Cyprinidae > Enteromius > Enteromius paludinosus. The sequence goes on from JAUMHQ010000081.1 coordinate 10,720,125, forward strand.
GCATTTTTTTTTTTTTTTTACACAGTGGTGGCTGAAATCTCTATAGAGAATTAAATACTTTGTTTAACTTCTCTCTATAATATGCTGCCATATTCATTAAATCAGTGGGGGGAAAAATCACCTTCATAATGACCACATATTATAACTGACAGGCATGTCAGCTTTGCTGTTTTATAAGTTCAGAGAGTATTTTGTGGGTCAACTCAAATATTGCTGCTTTGCACATCACAACAGCTACATGCTTGATGTGTATGCATACTTACCTATGTCTATGCATGTATGTGAAAAATAACGTCTGTCTTCGTAAATATAACTAGTGAAAAGTTTATTCAAATAAACTATTTAAATACCATTATAAAGTTATTACGTTTGACATTTAAGTTGTACAATTATCCTGCATTGCTTGTTTAGACTTGACATTATTTAGCGTGAAGGACGTACCGAAAGAGAACTGTAAAAATGATGACCGGACAAATGAAGGCATGAATGAACAAATGAATAAAAGGAATGAAGGAATGAATGGCCGGGAATCTTCACATTATGTGTTTTTTTGATGTCCTATGATAATATAATTATACTATCCACACATCTGAGAGGAGAGGTTGATTTGTCTTGCTGTGAGCTAACACACTTAATTGCGGTATGCAAATGAGAGCAATTACAAAGCTTTTAGGTAAAGAGATGACAGCTGAGGTTGAAAGAGGAAGAGGCCTCACCCAAACAGTTGTCATGGTAACAATATGGAGTAACCTTACAGTCAAATAATTATACATGGGGGAGGCAAGCTGATAAAACCTAAGGATAGTTGAGGTTTGGTAATGCACATGCATAAAGACATCTGCCACATAGAATGAATTTAACAAGCTCTTTATGTAAAAATACTTTCCCTTTTTCTTTTTTGCAATAATAGAACGTGCTGTAATTTGTGCGCTTCTGCTAATGACTGAACTTTTTTGTACTTTTACAGTAACGTGTCATAAAACCGTTCAGGCATAAATAACACATGTCCAGCAATACTTTATGTGAGCGTGGAATAAACCATTTACATAATTACTGTTAACGGACTTGGCCGCGGTAACTTATATCACCAGCTACTTTCAATTCATTCTGCCATTGATAAAAAAAAAAGAGTAGTTATTCTGATTGCGCTGTGAATAAATCGTCCTCATTGTCGTCGCATTAACATCTTATCATCGATCCATCAAGAACTCCGCAATTTATGTGACAATAAATCAATTCTCGCACAGCACAAATGACCAATCCGCTCTCAAACAAGTAGAACGAGAGCATGATTGTGACTCAAGTACACTGTTTGAAATCATTTTCGGCTCGACAAAAAACAATTCTTGCCTGGTACTGGCACTAGGGTTGCATTTTCTCCTCTCTTTGTTTACCGCAAAATGAAGGGGTACGACACAGTGCTGAATGCGGCTAGCATACCTAATAAAAATTGTAGTCACAAATTGATATTTTCTATGGCAATTTATTTTACAATTACTCTTGTGGAGGCTTTCATGAATTAAATATGAGTTCTGTCTGGGAATTAGATGTTATAAAGGTAAATTACAAGAGGCAGGCTGTAATTGAGGTGGCTGCAACATGGGCCTACTGAACTAATCCCTGGCTGGGTCATGTGATAGTCTGTCCTCCAATGGCAGGAGGCTTTTTTGCCACAAAGCCTGAGCAGCTGAGAAAATTGATTTCTCATCTGAGCGCTATTTGATAGCTTTTGAAATCAGAAATTGAAATTAACTAACCTCCGCCCCGTCATTACAAAAGAGCAAATTAAAATTGCAACAGTGTTTCCTATTGGCCGTGTACGCCTGCCAAGGTAAATTTCTAAATAGATTTTAAGATGCTCCGCTTGCACGCCCGGCTTACTCCCTCACACACACACACACACACAATCACTTTACACGCAAACAACACGCAGCACACACACACCTGCACTACGCTGAGAGGATCTTTTCATTGAAAACTGCAGATCACCGGTAGATTATGCTTGATATTGTAATGCTACGTCGCAACAGAAATCCCAGAATTTACATGACACTGAAATTAATTCAGCGGTGAGTGAAACATGCACAACGTCTTTGATCTCGAAAAAAAAAACTCCGCCGACTTTTCGCTTGCTTTTACGCACACGTATTCAAATGTATTTTCAGCGGGAGGGGCTTCGTTTCAGTACGTACAAATTTATAGTCAAGAGGCTATTTTTCAATACGTTCATTTGACTAATTAATTTACAAACCATGCGGATCTTTCATAATTTAGCTCGGCGAATAAATATTCAACCATACTAGCGGCCTTTGAAGCGGTGAGCAACAGTTACTCTTCCTTCCCAAACAAAGCCATCCAGCACTTCACCCAAATCCACTGCTTTTTAAAATCGAAAACGGCTCTTTTTCTCGCTCAAGCAGGTGCTTGACCTTCTCAATCCATTGTCTGGCGCAATCTGAGGAGCGAAACTTCGGCGGAAGAGTTGTCAGCGCGGAGGGGGGAGAAAGTAAAAAGTGGATGTTTGTTTGACAAAAGACATGGAGGAACAGATGTTAACGCAGGTGGACATACAGATCAATAAGCGGTGCCGAGCGGAGAGCTAGTTACCTGAGCTCGAGCTACTTGTAGCAGATGTTAAACAGACTGATGCCTGAGTAGGCAGATCAATGGACAGCAAGCAGATGGAGGAGAACGGGCCTGTGAGCAAAAAGCGAGGGAGAGGGAGTGCAGCGAGAGAAGCGCTCCGTACGCGAGTCCTCCGTGACAGGCAGATGGGCTCACATCCACAAAGAAAAGTTTACTCTCACCGCCGCAAGTAAACAATGGGCTGCCGCAGAGGAAACTTTCCGCCATCTGTGGCTAAGCTATGTTAAATGCCCAAATCTCTGTGTACCGTCGCAATTTGTCTGTAATCGTTCTTAAATTGCATTAAGCCCAGTGCTGTCACTGTTAGACACTGTAGAAAAATGTTCTGCCCCAACTGATTACTTTTCCTGTCAGTCACGCTAAAGAGGAAGCTCTTTATTAGGCTGGAGGAAGTGCGACTCGGCCCCCTGTCCGAGCTTTGCTAACTTTGCTCATTAACTGTGCTAACAGGTTTGAGTCAGGTTGTGAGGGAACGTTCAGTCCCTCTTGAGTCCTATTAGTGTCTTAAAGCCAGCGTCTGAGACAGGCAGCGGACATGATTATGACTTTGCACTTCATCGCGTTATCGCCGCCGTCTCTTGACCATTAGCTACCTGAGTGAACTGGATGTTTTGCTCAGCAATTATATCACATTGCTGAAGTGAGAAAATCCCACTTACTGCTTTCTTGTGCCTGCGAGTACGGGTGCGAGGTAGAACTTGCGAGAGGTTGCGTGGGCGAGTAATTTTATTCTTTCACACCCTTCAAAGCAGTGGTATTCTATTACATTAACAAGTGGAGAGCATTCATTGGCGGAAAGGAGCACTTTTTTGAGTATGTGTGTGTGTGGCGACATTTTGCTCCGGAGATGAATTTCAATATGGATTTTTTTGTCGCGTTAATTAGCTCAAAATTTGTAGTATTTGACAGCGGTTATCTGCCGAAAGATCAACATCCTTCACTATGTGTTTTTAATATTTTTCTTATTGTCTGGATGAAGCTCAAATGCCACACTGTGAGAACAAGTACGCAAAATCCCTGAAAACCCGTCCCAGTGGCCTCGATGTCCGCGGAGCGACTTGAACCGGGCGATAACCCGATAGACGTTATCTTGTCTTCTCTTGGTCTCTGGGAAGCCTGTGCAGTGCTCTTCGGTGGTTAGGCATTTCTGCAAACCCCCCAGAGCCCTAACCTTCCCGTCTCTCTCCCCGCTGCTCAGACACCGAGGTGGAAGATCTGACAGTAGCCTGTTGCTTATTTATGGTCCCTGCATGTTTTATGTCTGTGCGAGATATGACGGCCGTGACACGGTGCTGATTTCAATCAGCCTGCCACTCGGCAGACGGAGTGACGGCAGGGAAAATTGAGAAGCCCGAGAGATGGGAGAGAGCGAGAGCGAAATAATCTTCGGAATCGTCATTGTCTTGGTTCGGGCTTTGGCCTTGTCTCCCGGCTTTGGATTTCTCCAGCCTCTTTTAATGAAAATGTTTCATTCACATCTCAAATGAAGGTGCCTGCTGCCTCCACAGCCGATGAATTCAATAGAGAGGAATAAAAAGCGGAGAAAGGAGCGAACGGGGGGAGATAGAGTGCGAGAGAAATACGCTTTTGTCAGAGTGAGGAGGCTAGAGGAAAAGGTGACCCCTGAGCCAAAGGTGCTGACATTGCATCAATCCCTTTAGGGTAGAGGCCTGCTAGACCAAGCCTCTCTGAAGATTACCTCCAAACATCTGAGGGATGACGGCTCTATCTATTACACACGTTCCATACACACACATTCTAGACCCTGAACTGATCTTTAAATTAAGTCTGAGATTGTTGCGTACAACGAGGGGGCCCTGACGCAGGCGGATCTGTTTCAAAGGCTTTAAGGGATAGCTCTGTGTATTCCTGAGACGAAATTAAGAAGCATCTCCTCCCTTCTATTCTCTTATGATAGGAGGTAAATTTATGCCATCCGTAATCACAATGAAGGTCTCTCTCGTCATATGGAGGCTAATACACACTTCTTATCCTGCTAAGATTCTCCCACGCAGCTTATACACAAACACATGGCATGCACTTAAATCTAGAGTTTGCACTTATAACTTTTTAATGCCGGTAAATAGAGCTGGATTTTGGTGGTTGTGTCATTTGAATTATTTTAAATAATACTGTTTTTTTATTTTGTTGTTTTTTGTTTTTTAATAAATACATATTTTATATTTTTTTCAGTTTATAAAGGAAACTTTCATTAAATGAAACTTTAAAATATTTTTTTCTATGTATGTGTATATATATAGATACGTACGTTATCATATTTTTATATTATATTACTATATATATTATTACAGTGTTTTAGTGTAAATATTCCTTTTCTTTCTTGATTTACAAAACAATTATGGAAACCTTTTTTTTTTTCATTTCCCTTGTTTGTTTCATTCCATTTCCAGATGAAAAGATTTTCATCCTGGGTCATTATACAAGTTCTGTTTTTTAATTCCCATCTATTTCATTTTTTTTTTTTTTATGTTCAAACCCGCTAATGCTTCTATTACAGACTGGAACAGAGAATTAATTAGCTGTCATTGGATCAGTTCAATTTCCTCCTGCTAATAGCAAATGTTGACAGGTGTCTCACATTTCATCTGTTTGGTTTCTAGCTACACTTCATGTTAAAATGGATAATTGATCCATCAAAAAAAAAAAAAAAAAAAAACAGGCATTAAATGCCTCCAGACAACAGTAGTGAACATGCAGAAAATCGAATTTAACCCTGTGCTGACTGCGGTACTCCCTCCGGCTGTCAATCAAGCATCCCGCTCCCTGGCAGCCCTGTTTCTGTGTTGTTAAATAATCAGAGCGAGAGAAAGAGAAAGAAAATGAAACATGAAAGAAAAAAGCAGTCTCAGAGGAACTGTCATGAGAAAGGAGAAATGCCATGGGGGGTGAAGAATGCCTGCGGTCCGCCAGCTTTTCACATTGTAATTTCAGTTCCCCGGGACTGACTGGTGGTAGCGGCTGAGTGAACGAAGGCCTAGGAGTCACGGCGATGGCTGACCCTGCCACATACACACGCTCGGAGAGATGTCAGCCCCACAGCTCCCTGGGATCACCCCACTGCCAGCCACTTTGAAAGCGGCTGCCAATTCAGCTTTAAGTCGTGGCTGAATGGACACGGAGGAGAAGGGGAGTGGACAGAAGCAAAAACAGGTTGCAAAGGGAAAAGAATTTGCTTTCAAAATTTATTTGCCCTATGACCCTCCCAGTCCACCCTCTCGCCCCTTCGCTTTGAATGCGAGCATATTTTTTTTGATTGGGTTTGGGTTGAGCGACTCGGGGTTGGGATGTTTGGGAGGGGGTGGACGAGGGGGGCCTGTCACTATACATATATTAATAATCTGACGGCTTCATCTGCTTTTGAGGGGCAGGCATGACAGCTTCACAATAGCAGGAGCTGTAGCCTTCCTCCAACACGCATGGCCTTCCTGTCTGAACAACACAGGCAGTGTATTAAGACATCACACGGCCGTGAAGTATTGACTTAACACCCGAGTGCGACCCCGACGGCAGGAGTCCTTTCTGAATCGCTTATTTAAAATAATTTAAACGCTAGAAAATCAAGACGTCACATTACTATGTGATAGTGAGAAGACAAAAATATTCTTTTCAGAAAAATCCCAAGCAATTTGAGAGTGACTGCTTGATCTTTGAGCTCCAGCTGCCAATCAAGATCCAGTGGTAAATATCAAACATTCGATGTCGGATTTACTAATTACAAAGAAGTGGAAAGTAACACATTGTATTACGGCTAGAAAACCAATGATTGTCGAGTACAAAATGATTATTTTCAGAAAAGGAAACGAAGCAGAGCTGCCAATCAAAATCCAATAGTAAATGTAAATAAATTGTTGTAGAATCCGTACTTTAAAACCATTTTCACTTAGAAAGCGCTAGACTGTTTAAAAAAAAATTTGCGAAAAAACAGCATTTAACACATTTAAGGCTAAAAAAAGTATTTTGAGAGTAACTGCACAAATTACAATCATACTATCAAATGCTTGAAGAATGTACAATTTTATGTTTTACTAATAAATTTACATATTGAAACACATATTAAACCTTGAAAATGATCTAAATGATAGAAAAGGGACATGATTGAGCTGTCAATCAAGATTTAATGGTAAACATGAAAAATGTCATTTAATTCACTCAGACATTGTACATTTCACTTTATTAAGAAATGGAAAGTAGCACATTGAATTAAACATGGTATAAGTTGAAAGACTGAAATAGCATTTTCTTGTTAAATGTGCTTCATTAATATGTTGTATTTACCACTTTGAGAAATATTTCTTTTCCTATTGTATTCTTAACATTTACCAGTTTCTATAAAAAGAAAAAAAAAGTTTTACATAAAATACTTTTTTTAAAACATAGACAATAAAATGCCAATTAAACAATAAAGCATTTATACAATAAAAGTGTAATTTGGCAATAAAAGTCCTAAAACAGCCCATCGGGAGAGAAAGAGAGAAAACAAGAGAGAGATAGGGAGGTCATTGGGAGCACAGGTAATTGAGTAGTCCCCTCCCTTTCGTTTTCTACCGAGCTCCTCAACCCAGTCCCTCGCCCCCGCCCCAGCCACACAGCGGGCACAATTACGCTCCCTATCACCTCTCCAGCTGGCCCCCATGATCCCGCTCTCCTCAGCCTGCTCACCTCGTCTGGCCCTCTCCCTCTTAACCTCCTGGCAGTCTCTCCCAGGGAGCCAGCATTAGGCTCAACAAACACTGGGAAACACTGAGAGAGAGATAGAGCGAGTTTAGTTTCAAATACCAGTTCTGTGAACAAAGGGTCAAATATTTTCATACTAGTGCTGTGTTTTGCATTATTCAGAATGAGAAGTTTATGAGCTCTGCATTTAAAAACGAGGATCATCTCCATAGAGATGAGTGCATAAGTGCTGCATCTTTTGATTCACCTTCTTATTTAAAAATGCAATTAGAAAAAAAAGCAAAAAAAACTAATGAGACAATCATATATATACTAATCCTTAACATCTAATTCTTAGTGATGGCAACAAGTTAAATTGGTCCTCAGTAAAGCATTGGTTTTATACAGTTAGCTTAAACGACTGTTACTTGAAATAAAATAAATGTTAACTCGATTAAAATAAAACATTAAAAACAAACTTATTTTATTTCAGTAGTTGCCAAGAAAACATTTTCATTTATTTTGACTGTGTGCACTAAAATAACTACAACCAAAACTGAAATTAAATCCAGAAACTAATACAAAAGACAAAAACACAAACAGAATTACAAAACTTGCATAACTTTATAATTAAAATGGAAATGGAATTCCATACATATTATAATATTGAGACTTCTAAAGCAAAGGGACAGAAGGGGTAAATAGTTTTGGGTCAGACTCGAGGTCAGGTCAGCAGAACATCTTATATATATATATATATATATACCTCTGCACGACTTCTCCAAAGGCAAAGTATATCTTGATGCAATGGCTTGTATAACATCACATTACTAATTAGCATTTTTCAGTCTCATCCCTTCACAGAATGTCTTGATGGACCGGGCTCTCTCAGTCTGTCCCCTCTCGCCTTGACGAGGAAGACACCTCACTATCCCATTCGCTATTACCTGAGATAATGCCATATGGTAAAATGTAAACAACATCTGCATATTCATGTCGTAATTTCATCTGTTTAATTAGTTCCAGCAAAGCAGTTTAGCCTCTGAGGCCTGGGCTGTCAGTGCGGTGAGGCTCAAGCCGTGCCCTGCTGTCGGCGCTGACAGTCTTCCATTGTTCAGCCAGCACCACCGCCCCACCAGTTTAATGCCAGGTGCGTCTGTACAGGGCGTGGGTGGGGTGGACACAAGGGCCCCTCTCCTATTAGAATCCAATAGACAAACCATTGACAAAGCTTTAACGTTTTTTTGTTTGCTGAAATATATGCATAATACCATTGCTAAGATGTTGCAATTTTTTGTGCAAGGACGGAGAAAACATTTCACAATTGTATTTAAATACCAATATTATTTTGGCATTTGAATCTTTTCATTTAAGAATTCTAAATCTCTATTCAGCTGGTGACCAGTTTACTTGGTGAGGTGAGCCAATTCTACTATTTTCAGAGTTTATAAACTGATTTTATTGGCATCCGAATTGAACATTCCTGTGTTTTTCTGTTACCACCTGCAGGAAAAAAAAAAATCTGGCTGAATTACCTGTTGTTTTTGACAAAAAAACATGGTTGGTGGTAATTTAATTCCTGTCTTATGTGCATTGGAAGCAAACTAGTAACTAGTAAACTAGAAAAACCAATCCGTAATTTTTGACCGTTGCCAAATGTTGCTTGGTAGCAATTGTTTTTGGTACAATAGAGGCTAGAATCAAATAAATTATTCACATGAATTTAATATTCAGCTGCAAATTGTATGAAATTAAAATGAAATATGTAGCATTTTAATATGAACATCTTTTGTTATACATACAGTAGAGGGTTTTTTCTTGTACTTCTGTATATTATATTTGTGACCCAGGACCACAAAACCAGTCATAAATAGCCCAAGTACATTTGTAGCAATAGGCAACATTATGTCAACAGCAGTGTGGGTCAAAATGTTATTTATTAATTTTTTTTTCACATATATGCCAAAAATCATTAGGATCGTAAGTACAGCTTATGTTCCATAAAGATATTTAACAATTTCCATTATTATTTAAATTGATAAGATGCATTGCTAATGACTTAATTTGGACAACTTTAAAGACATTTTTCTCAATATTTAATTATTTTTTTTTTGAACCCTCAGATTACAGACTGTTGAATATTTGCCTTAAAATTGTCCTATCCTAACAAACCATGCATGAAGAAAAAAGCTTCTTTATTCAGCTTTCAGATGATGGTTGAATCTCAACTTAAAACAAATACCCTTATGACTACTTTTGTGCTCCTAGGCCATATTTAATTTTCTTATATTAGTGTTGCATTCCATATATTTGCACTGTGTCCATATTTCTTCTGCACTGGAAGCTCCTGTTATCAAGTCAAATATGTTGTGTGTAAACATATTTGTCAACAAAGCTCTTTCTGACTTTTAAATGGATATTTACCTGAATTCACCCTTCTGTGTATAAAATATAATTTATATTACTCATAGAACTGTATGTTTATTACACCTGTCATCATATAAGTTATGTTCAAAGCATATTGCTGGTTTTATATAGACAGACAGAACTTATTTATAAACTGTGAATTAATTGCCATCTCAAAGTTGGCACAAAGGAGCTATGCAAAACTTTTATAGATGTCACATTGAGAAACAGTCACCACCCAAATAGTACTTAAGATCATTTAAAGCCCATGTTTTTGTGCTTTTTTTTTTTTTTATAATCTCAACTGTGCCCAAATGCTCACAGCAAAAATCAGAAAGCGACTTGTTTTTCACTCAGTCACCCTTCACTGGATACTTGTTAATGCTTCAGCATTAATACTCTTGACCTTATACTGGCCGAACACTGACGTGCTTGGGGAAAAGGAAAGAAAAAGAAAATATCGGAGAGTCAGATATGTTTTAGCCTTTATATCTTGATGGGTGCCCCTGATGTCGCGACCCACTGGCGTCTGGCTAATATGCTAGAGTGCGCTGTGGCATTGTTCTCAATCAATAACTAATTATCAAAGTACTGGCTGTAGCCGCCATTGTCCGCTTTAGCCTGGAACCCCTCGTAGTGGAATGACAAACAGAGTTGGAGGGGGAACTGTGCCTTTTGGCTGCATTGCAGCACTGCTACCAGTACATGGTTGCGAGCCTTTCAAGATACAGTGAACTGTCAGCTTGAATTACTGTCCCCCGACTAATTGATATAAATTAGAACAGAAGAATTCTTGTTGCTGGCAAATGTCAAAATGATATCCTCAAAGTAATTGCAGGACAAGAAGGTGAACGGCACAAAACCCACACGCAGACCCCCAAAAAAGGACAAATTAGGCTGACTCCTGCTAGTGACCCTACAAACTTGATTTGACACAAAGGAAAAAGCATTAAACAAACATCTGACTGGCCATTTCGCATTCACTGTGTAATACTGTGTATTACTGTCAAGCAACTCAGAATGAAGCACCAATTATATTCTTGGTCAAATAACAATATTGTACTCCTCTTTTACAGACTGGTTTTTGTCAAATTCTTTTCTTTCATAAGCCATCACAGTTTGTCATTGTTCTCCAGAGGCGAGCTGTCTGAAGCAGTATAGTGCTGCTCAGAGATGGCCTGGCTGGGCGACTGGGTTGTGGTGCCGGCCTGTCTCTGTGAGAGCGGAGCCCAGGCTCTTCCCACGTGGTGGCCCCTGCCTAGCGCCCTGCCCCCCTCCTTCGCCTCACCGCCAGGCCTGTGGGTGCCACTGGCACCAGGGTTGCGGAGGTGGGGGTGGGTAGCTAAGGCCCCTAGGAGCCTGCCAGGGTCAGGCCAGGGGAAAGTCCCCTCTTCGGATGGGGGTAAAAGTCACAGAGGGAGGTTCCGGGGTGGAAGCTTCGTAATCCCTCGATGCTGGCATGGCAGCTGGAGCAGTTCGCTCAGCCCATGTAATGATATCGCTTGCACTGGAGATGATGTCTGACCTCATTACCAGAGTTTAATTGGATTGTTACACAGTTTCACTTTTTCTTTCTCTCTTGCCTCTTCCAATTGCTTTCTTTCTTCCTCCCCGTTTCTCTCTCACCCTGCATCTGACAGCTTTCTAAAAGCATTCCATACTTGTTTTGAAAGCAAATTAATTATTTCTCTAAGACCTGTTTTTTTTCTCCCCCATGTAGTTAGACAATACAATCGCTATCATACCACAATTTTATCAGAGGATTGAGTGACTTTTAAACAATGTTGCAAGATATTGTTCCTGGTACTTCAGACATAAAAGTCATGCATATATTGCCATCATTTACACTTGGGAATCTTTGCATCTTGTGGAAGGCATGTAAAAAACGTCAAACCATGATTATTCGTTTTTTAATATATACCCACAAAATGTTCTGGCACTGACCAGAACATCAGCAGCCAGAGGTCACATGATGTCATTGTATATTTTAGTGTTAATATATATATATGTTAAAATATATATATATATATATATAT
>JAUMHQ010000081.1:10742491-10808233 GCA_032361165.1 Enteromius paludinosus
TCTATCTATCTATCTATCTATCTATCTATCTATCTATCTATCTATCTATCTATCTATCTATCTATCTATCTAATCAACCAATCAATCAATCAATCAATCAATCATAAATGGCAGCTGTGGTTGCCAGAACTTTAACCTAAACATTTAAAGTACTTTTATGAAAAAAAAAGTATGTTTCATCCGCTCATATAATGCTAGAAATCTGTTTTGTACCATTATAATGCTACCATCCATAAAAACACAGTGGCACATATAAAGCAACTTTATGAATCAAAGTTCATCATAAATAGCAATTTTTCACAAGCTGAAGTAAATACTAAAAAATGTGCACAGTATCATACACACAATTACAATACACCTTCATGGTGGCAAACATGACATTAAAATCATGCAGCAAACATCGATTTAACAACAAAAGATGTACCATTAAGCCCTTATAAACTGTACATAACAGATTTATTAAAAAGGATGGGGGGTGGGGGCTAATATGAAAGAAGAGACATACAATGTAAAATGTACTCACATTTAATAAAATCACATACTCTTGTGGTCACCAGTAATACCTACCTCGACCCTTACCAGGAAATAAACTGAGCTGTCTCTGATATGACACTTTGTCATCTTGGCTCAGTGCTCTTTTTAAATAAAGACAGAAAAAAAGAAAAGAAAAAAAAAAAGACAGTGGCCTTACATTGCCACAACACCTAGTAGTCTATGTTTTTACAAGCACATAGCTAAATTAACCTGTGTCATTTTGATAAGCCTGTGGAAACGTTGAGAGAGCCATCGAATCAGGACTTAGCGCAATACCAGATCCCATTATTAATGACACAGGCAGACCTGGGTGCGGTCAGAAGTCAGCAGCGCGGGAGAACTTCTGCTGTGACTAGCTTCATTAGAGCCCTGTTTTCAGGCGAGGTGATGGCTCTTCACTTGTCCTGAGAGGGGTGAGAAGCGGAATCTCTTTCACTCCTGCCAGCACCTTGTCACTTTAATTTCTTTTCTGACGCTTGGCTTTGACACCTGGGAATGCTATGAGACAAGAGGAGTAGACCAGGATCATGGGAAGGTCCTATTTAAAGGCAGTGCTTGACACAAATGACATTTCCTCCTCTTTCGTCTCAGCTTCTTCATCCTTTCCTTATTAAGGAGAGGAATATGTCACAGTTTAAGGCATGATTTTTCAGACACTGCCTTACTGACAGTAAAGCAATGCATCGTTTTTGCTTAGACTCCGAGGACCATCTTTCTTTTTAAGTATAATTTTGAACCCCTTGCCATATTTCATATAATATCTACACTGCTTGTTAGGTGTACAATCTAAGCCATTTTAATGCGTATGTGAGTAGGTCTGATCATTTGTTTTAAATGAAAATGCCAAGTAAAAGCAGACTTATTGGTCATTTTTCAAAGTGCCTCAGTCCAAATTACTGCAATATTGTCATATTGCTCAGTGACAATTCTTGCGAAGCGTACACATCCAAAAACAGCTGATATACTTCTTGTGCATCAGGCATATTTTGTTTTAGTTATAGTTCTAAAAGTGTAATCTAGTGCAATTATATTTTTTTCATTTTCCAGCCAAATACCCTTAAGCCTAAAATACATTTGGAATACGTTACTCTGCTCTCAGAAGTGAACCATGACTTCTTGATTAGAGAGACTGTCAAACTGCTCCGAGTGTTTGTAGCAGATTGCATCAGAGGAAATTAAAAGTTGTAGCTGATGACTTGTTTAATCTAAATGAAAAGGGAGGATTTCTATATTTTGAATTAAAAGCTCAGGCTACAGACCAGCCATGCAGAACAAGTGAACTCGATAAAGTTGACAAGCTGTCAATGGAATGTTAATAATACAATATGCTCCCCCTTCCTCAAGGGGGTGCATCTTCACTATGCGGGTCACCGACTGTATTGAAAAGGTTAAGGGTGGGCCATAAATTTATAGTGGATGCTACAGCAGCATTGGGGCAGGAGCACTAATGGATGACCTTGTGGCTAGGCTTCTCCAGACTCAGGGAGATCAGATCTCACCAGCTTCCAACCAGCAGGATGACCTCCTTCCCTCGCCGGCCCCGGCCTCAACCTTTAACTTGCTGATCTTTGACCAACTTATTAAGCAGACACCTGCTTTCCGGTGTGGCTGTAAAGAGAGGAGAATGGCTTTAATTTGATGTAAATGTTTGGTGTGACAGTATCCTTCCGACTAGAGTGATTCCATCTGTGCAACGATATAGATTATTTACTGTCTTTACAGCAGAGAACTGCTCTTGTCTCCTCATATGCCCTGAAGTCAGTGAACTCTGATCTGAGGGCCTGGTACTGCTTTGACAACAGTGGTGCTCAGTGAGGTCAAAACATAATGTAGAAGGAAAACTATACTGAAAATACAGCGTTAGTCTGGGCTTGTTAATGTAAAATAGCCTTTATTTTTTGCAGATTACTCTGTTTACTTAAATTAGCAAATGCAACGCAATTCTTAATGTGTGTGCAATCCACTTAAAGTTTTACATTTGTAAAGACAATTTAATCTGTTTTTGTTGGATCTATATGCAGAGCATTTTGCTGTAATTGTTTGGACTGGATTGGGAGCAAAAATGTTGAAATTAAGGGTTGTGTTTGTAAACATTAAAAAGAGATTTAATGTTCTGAGAAAAGTGGAACTTGTGATTAGGATGAGGACTGTTTAATGAAAAAGCCTTTCTTGTTAATGCTTAATTGTGTATGTTGGCGTTTTCATACATGCTTTTAAAATAGACTAAATGCCACTGTTGTTGTGAACAATAGTGCCTGCTTAAGTTGAGGTTATTAATACCTTTCCAAATGTTTTTAATGATGTATATTTTAAACAGCAGTTTAAATCTGTTTATTCCAGAGTGATGATCAGTCACTACAACCTCTTCCTGCTGTATGTTAAATGAAGAAGACATATAGTATGCTAGTTGTCTGTGTGAACAGTATCAGCTCTGAGACACCTGCAACCAAAGAAACAAAATTGTCAGATCATGCAAAATGATCTTTTTGACAGCTTGGACTGGTCGAACTTATGCATTTTGTATTCCCATTCACGGGCAGTTGGATCAACAGAACGGTGTTGCCAAAATCAAAAATGAATTATGGGTGTTAAAGTCTTTTTCTCTATTTTCCCTAGTCAAATAACAGTGATTTCAGATTTTTTTAATGCACAGACAGCCTAGTTTTTATTAAAAGGCCATGTTATCATTGGTGAATTATACTTTTAATTACCAACCAGCCACACATAGCATTTGTGTAGCATTTACTTGTTTCCATACTGTCCATGATCAAATTAAGTTTTGTAAAAAAATATATTTTTTTATTGACTGATATATTGACTGATACTAAATTCAATTATAGTTTTTGCATTAAATATGTATAATTATAATTTATTAAATAATTAGGATGATGATATATTAATAATTCAATTACATCTTTAATTTAATGCACAGGTTAATATGGTTTACGAGGACAGAAATGTGTATAATGACATGAACTTGGTTTATGGCCCTCGTAAACCAAATGGTTTAAAAAAATAAAAATAACATGCAAAATGGTGTTTGTCTTTTTTTTGTCTTTTTTTTTTAAACGTAACATTCTGATTGTTTTCTTTTAAGGGTAGGTTATGTTAAGGAGGCAGAACATATTTGTAAAGTATTATTATAGCCATTATGCCTATGGAGAGTCCCCATAAACCACAGATATCATACAGATATGTGTGTGTGTGTGTGTGTGTGTGTGTGTGTGTGTGTGTGTGTGTGGGATATGAACCACCAACAGCAACAGAGTATATCCATTACACAGGGACACACTCGCAAACATACAGTCGAACACCTTTACTGTGACATTTTATTTGTTTGGACAGCTCTACGGTGTTGGGGACAGGTAGTTATATGAGATAAACTGTGTCCTCTTAGCTATGGGCTCCAAGGGCATTACTTCCTGCCCTATCTAATGTGCAGTGAGAAGTAAATGCAGTGGCAGGAGAGGACGCCCAGGTGTGTGTCTGCGGGGCAAAGATCCACTCTGTATTAAAGCATCTCCTAGTGGCTTCTGACTGCAGTGGGTAAAACCATTCAGACAGGATTTACCGCCATTCGTTGGAGCAATTTGTCACTTTTGTGTCCAGGGAGTTAATATTAAAGGACACTTTGTGTTCGTGTACTGTATAAATAAGCTGTTGTGACCTCTCTCTGTACATTTGGATTAAAATATCCCAGTGAAGGATGTACTGAAAGCAATAAAACATGGCGGACATTCTATAGTGTCATTATCACATTTCACAGCCTATGTGTTGATGACTGCAGAGTCTATTTACCTTTACTCTTTCTGTTTACACTTTACCCTTTCAACCTCGTCTGGTTATAAAAGTCGGGAACTTTGCAACTGTTAGCGACATATGAAGGGGGAGTTCATAATTGGTGTCATTATACATCCAGTTGAGGATGTAGTCCTCTGTCAAGGACACAAAGCTTGCAGCACAGACCCTAAAGACCTCTGGGTATCTCAGGGACAGGCCTATGTCAAACTTCAGGCGAACAAAGAAAACCCAGCCCGAGCCATTAAGGTATGGCTTGGGAATGACACTGACCTAGGTCTGCCATCCTGTATTGTCCCACCATCTGCACCGACGTGAACTTTGCCTTTAAATCCTGCCTTCTCAATTAACATGTCCAGCTGGGTGGAGAATTCCGCCAGCTCCCTAATATCATTACTATGGCGGCAGAGTGGGATATTAATATTAAAAAAGTGCCCAGAGCTCTTTCTTGGGCTCCGGGAAGGCCTCTGCTTCTCACGGCGTAATGAGGTGCACATACACAGCGGTGTAATTCTAGACGCCATGCTCTTATTAGGTTCTGTTCAATGGGAGAGGGAGGGGAGGAAAGAGCCAGAGCGAGAGGGAGCGAGGGAGAGAGAGAGAGACAAGCAGAGAGGGAGATGTCTCGGACTGGCTTTGTTTGTTAGACTCTCACAGATTCTCCTTTGTGCTCCTCAGAGAGTCCAGACAAAGGGCCATCTCCAGTCTCTCGCACCTTGATCATGGACAAGTGGCTTCCTCCGTGCCTCTATCTCGCACTCTGCCGCCAGTGTCAGATACGCTGCCGTTCCCGGCAAGCAAAGTGCGTATCAAAGTAAAACGGCTATCTTTCAAAGCCAGCCTGGTGAGGTCTCTTTTGATATTTTCCGATTCCATAAGAAGGGGCTCTCTGATGCCCGTTTGGTGCTCGTATACGGGTACAGGAAAAAAAGAAGAGGTTCTTAAAAACCAACCATGTCTTTGAATGTAGGACACCGCAGCTTGTGACAGTTAATCTCCCCCCACAGTTCTGCAGACGGTTGTGGATTTAGGGAGTTGGCATCCTTGCTGACCAGTGCTGTTTGATTAGATAACAGGACCTACTTCTGACGGCATCAATGGTCCACCATGCCGAAATGAAATGGTTCACCCAGCGGTCGCCGTCCAGTCAGCCTATAGCATGATGGGGGGAACCGCTTGCCCGTCTGACACACTGCGCTGCCAAGCTGGCGTGGCTCTGCCGATTCCATGCAAAGGCAGCAGCTTGCACCAGATGCTGGGAATTAGTCGGTCCCTGTGACAATCAGAGCTTGTGAGCACCTCTCTCTTCTTGGGACAGATTGCATGGTGTTGCTGGGCAAGCCAGCGCGCTTTATTCAGACCAGTTCTTTCTTCCTGTCTGACTTTTGCCTCTGTCTGTTTCACTTTTGAAACTGTGGCTCTGTTGAAGCTATTATTGGCTTCGATAATGCTGAGTGGCCCAAAGCACGCCGCCTGGCTTGCTCATTATACTCGGTTAACATGTTGACCAGATCAAGACCCCTTCTGTGTCCTTTTGTTGCCAGAAGACATCCATTCACTAGTAGAAGACAATAAAGAATATTGACACTGATTCGAATCCATAGAGAGGCATTATTGGATAGGAGAGGAGAATCGGCTTGATAAATTTAGCGAAACCGATCAAATTAGTATCAGGCGATGGTGGTGGAGCACAATGATTTTTGTAGAACGGGCTGTGTGAATTCAGATGCTGTGTGACCCATGCTTCTGGCTAGAAACAAGGTTGCTCTGGCCACAACATTCAAACCATGCAGCTGTACAAACAATGGAGTAAAATGTAAGAAGGCTTGATTTGTTTGTCTAATCGCTAGGAGCTACAGTCATGCTTCCCTTCACTTAGATATAGACATTCCCCTTCTTCTTTTCTCCTTTATTTTCATGTTCTAGGTTTTGCCATTGTTGTTCTGTTTTACTCTAGTCAATAAGAATGTCTGGGTTTCATTTTAAATACGTTAGTTAATTGTTGATTTTCCAAGAAAAGGGATTTAGGGATTTTATCGGAGGAACTTCGAGCAGTTCATGAACTCAAAGGAAGAACTTTTCACCCCCGGCTCACAAACACATGCACTGAATACATTAAGATTTTGTTGTGCAGCTTGTTAGGTTCAATTGACAGCACTTGTGGCATAGAGTTTAATATAATTTCTTTACAAACACTGTAATCTGGTTGACAGTGAACCGATCTGCAGATATAAAAGAATAATAATAATGCAATTCTGTTTAAAGTTACATCCATTTATTACAACTTAATTACCATAACAATGTAACATCATAAACCAACCACACATGTTGATTTAACTACACATATTGAACCTGAAATATGTTCCTTTAAATTGCAGGTTTGTTGCCGTATAAATTCCGAAAGCCTGTTTCAATGTTGAATGGAAATGTTTTAAAGACTATTTTCGGAGGTAAATCCTTTCATATGTTGCCCTGTGATAAAGCCAAATTCAAAGCTGGTTTGTCTTTTAGGTCTTTTGTGAACAAAATCTTTGCACTGTGTTTGGATTTAAGAATGTGCTGTTTTTGTGTCATACTGGAACCCACATTTGGGGTCCTCATGGGGGAAATAATATACAACAATGATATCTTTGATCATTGTAAGAACTCCGGCAGCCCAGGAGCTGTGTTGAGTGTGGTTATCATCAGCCCATTTTCTATCCCCCCCTTCTCCACAAACACATACACTCACTCAGACACACACACAGCGAGCACAAATCATTCCCGGCCTGCTCCATCCCATGCGCCAGAGCGGGGCTTCAAAAGCAATTTCAGCTGAAAAATAAGGTGCTTTTCTTCAATTTTCGAGCCATTTGTGCTGGGGTTAGTCTTGTTTACCTAGCCAGTACACTGGTATTTACATACCTCTTTAAAGGGAAAGGAAAAGATGGCCAGGATGATTTATGGACTGCAGCAGAAGCACAATTTTCCATGTTGTGCACCTAATCTAAGAGGCCAGAGAGAAAGGTCGCAACGGCCATACAAATACCAAGGCCCCTCTATGGAGAGGGGGAGAGCATATTCAATCCCTCTGAAAAAAAATGTCAGTGGACCTTTTAAGGTGCAGGATTATAGAATGCATAAAGCATCGGAGTTTCATATATGGCTTTGAGGTAGATGCGCATTGAGGGAGCCCGTGTCACTATTGGTAAAGATTATTATTACAAGAAATACATGTGTGCTTGATGTCTATGAAAGCTAATCTGATGGGGGTGGCCATTATCTGATGCCTTTTTATTATTGTTCTTTTTCTTTGTCCTTTCTGGTATTATTATATACAAAGGAAGCAATATTCTAAGAACCAAAATATACAACTAGTGGATAAAAGCAATGCATTTCATGCATTTGGATGACTTGACAAGTGTGTAAATTACAACACAAAGACAAAGATTACAGCAGTTTGGTGTTAGCCTATAGTCTTAGCATATAGTCTTTCGTCATTTATGTTGTTCCAACCAAGCCTGCATGACTTTCTTTGTTCCAAGTAACACAAAATAAGATATTTTCTAAAGTGCTTCAGCAGTTTTCAACACACTGTGTCCAAAATAATGACATGAGGATTTAAAAGAAACAAGGGTGAGTAAAAATGGACAGAATTTTAACTACTGGGTGAACCTTCCCTTTAAAGTGAGAAAGCGAAGATGGAAAGGGAGATGAGACAATGAAAAAGAGAAAGACGCCCTGTGTCAAGTTCTGATGCTCTGTAGTTCTAACCTTTACCCTGTCCCTTCCCTTGGAGGCTACACGCTACCATGGGATTGAAATAGAGAACGAAAGTACATTTGAAAGTGCTTAGTGAACATGATACCGCTTTAGGCCTTTCTCTGTATTTATTCATTTCCCATGCAAGCACACTGTGTGCGAAAGCCATCTTTCTTTAGTGATCTTTTCGCTTGAATTTGATCTGCTTGGCAGGGGTTGGGAGCAGAGGGTTGTGGGGGATGACCTGTACTGTGTCTTTTATGATTTATCAAAATACCAGTCACAAAATGGATGGCATCCCGCCTGAGGCAGTGATCTCTGAACATGCACAGTTAACAATCAATGGCCGTTCTCTCTAATTTAATATCCATTACAGGCTGACATTCCTTGTGTTGCTCATTAATATTAACTCTGTGGTATTACCATGTGGCAAGGACTAAGGTTTCTGTTCCGGGGAAAAAAAAGGGGGATGAAACTCATGAAAAGGTCAGAGGAATCACAGAACTGCTGCAACACTCGACAAAATAATAAAGGGCATCACAATCAAGCTATCGTATCGGGACAAGCCACCGGCGGCAAAATGACAGCAAGCTCAACTGCATTGAAAAGCCCGGGATAATGTATGCATTATTTCCCTTGAAAAGTATTGTTGTTGCTGCAGGCTGTAGGTACTCTATGACATTTTAATAGGTGGATAAAAATGGTGACAATGAGGATAATTGGAAAAGATTTGCATCTTGACAATTATGATTCAAATGGCTTTGGTTTAGGCAACCACATCCTATAGCGGGAAACACAATCACGCGTCTTTTGTATTGCACAAAAGCATGTAATATTTACTCATTTTCGTATGTTAGTTGCACGTTTAGCAATTAGTTAGCTTGCTATGCTATCTGAAATTCTGCACAACTGTACTCTATAACCGCTCGTTAGCCCCATGACTCCTTGTGTCCGCTCTGTACCGACCCACTGATCTCTCTTCATGTTGAGGAGGATCAAGTTCAGTCCTAATGACGACCCAGAGCTGACCTCTCCAGAGGAAACAAATGGAACCTCAAGGTGATGTTTCAATCCAGCTAACCACTTGGGTGTCCCAGAGAGGCAGGAACAGATGCAGCTCTAAGGATGGGAAAGGGGTGAGGTGCAGGTCAAGGTTGCCATACGCCAAGGTTAGGGTCAGATAAGCACGGCTGGCTTGGGGTCTTCACATGCCCAAAGGCCAAAAAGGGGAGGGAAAGATTGCAGGAACTGTGGATCAAGTGTTGGTCCTAGGAGACTGGGTTGGGGGCATTTGCTGTCATCTGTGAAGCTTCGGAGTAGCAATTCTCAGGGTCAGGGTTTAAAGACACAGGATGCTAATTCGAAAATGTGTGGCTCGTTGTTTTTATTGCATGTAGTTTATCACAGCATCTATAGCAGCAGTTCGCTGTTCCAAAAGACATTTGCATCCCGTGTTTTTGTTGTAATGAAATGAGGTACCATGTATTTGACTGTGTGTGCTTATTATCATTTTAAGATTAAGATTAAGAGGCGCATTAGTAACTGCATCACTACTTTTATGATCTTGTGTTTTTAAACCAAGACAAGTCGAAGCATACCTGCAAATGGGTACAAAAATAATGAGTTGTTATGCCACTCTGATAGCTGAAGGAAAGAAATATGATTCTTTATTGAGGAAAATGGCGCAATTAAAATGACTGGGCATAGCGTATATATCTTTACCCGGTAAAACATCAGTTGAAGTTGTCGGTCCCAAGGCATTTCTAGGGAATACATTAACTCACACATTCTTATTTTGACTTAATTAATAAGATCGCTTAAGTGATTTATTTGATTTTCCGCGTCTGGATAGTGCAGTAATAATGCACAGGGAAAGTGTGAAGAATTTGTTCAAATGACAGAAGCTAACAGCCTTGGAATAAAACTGCAATTAATGTCATCCTCAGTAAGAGGAAGACTAATAAGGAGCCTCTCATTTCGCAACAGGTCCAATCAAACGTAAATGTATTCTGTCAGGTTGTGTCTCCATTAATTAGAATGAGCTAGTTGTTTGTTAAACTCCTTTAGCGCCACTGGCTGTCACTTCTTAGCTAATTTACTCCTGGTTTTGCCGCAGTGGTGTCCATTTTGTAACATTTTAGCCTGTTAATAGCAAACCTAGGCAAAGCACCTCTGTAATAGAGATAAAATGGTATAATAAACACGTGTTAGCATTGCTACGGGGCGCATTTCTGAGTTGTGCCTGCTCTGCAGTCGACAGTGTGAATAAAAATCATTACACTGTTCATTAAATTGAACAGAATTATTATATTATTTAGACCGCTAGATCATTTTTGTCCTCTGATTGACTTATATGGAGCAAAAATATAAAGCGATCTTGAGTCACATGTGCAAATGCGCAATGAAAGACAGAATCTTTTGTTATCCCTATGAACAAGTTGCTTGTTAGCATGCCTGTTATTGGCTATTACTTGTATTCTGCATGACCATATTCTACATCCCTAACTCAATACCGAAATATAACAAATATCTTACTAACTATTAATAAGCAGCAAATTAGGAGTTTGTTGACGCAAAAGTCATTCTTACTGCTTCATTAATGCTGAGATTTAGACCTCAGAATAAAGTGTTACCAATCTTTCAAATAAAATCAACTGATAGATGATAGACATATTGTAGTTTCAGCATAAAAGTGCCAGTGAAACATACCTTGTTGGGCTGTAACACTAACATAAACATAGCAAAAATACTAAATATTTAATGACGATGGAGATACTGGAAACTCATTGAATTTCTCTCACATTAACATGATATGCAATGGAAAACCAAGCAGAACCAGAATAGACAGACTGCTGGATGTTATCTACAGTAAAGACTTATTTGAGAACTGCGGTGAATACCTCTTGATTTGTCACTCTAGATATGATTGCAAAGTATTATTCTTATGTCTATATAAAATTTCAGTGGAACTGTGATGTGCATGTAACTGTAACCCTAATAGTACTGGATCAGATCTTACAAAATGAGAAGTTCTATGATTTTTAGTCAGTGATTTGTGCTTTGTTATTAATAAATTATTTTGGTAACATTTTGTTTTAGGTACTTTTAACTAGTTGCTTATTAGCATGCATATTACTAGAATATTAGCCATTGAATAGTAGTATTTAAGATAGCTAAGTGACCTTATTCTACATCCATAATACCTAAACTACCTAACAAACTATTAATAAGCAGCAAGGGGGAAAAGTCATAGTTAATAGTGAATAAGTGTTCCCTATACTGAAATGTTACCATTATTTTTTGCATATTTTTACACAGTACGCAGTTTTTTATTGTATGTGTCATATGTAAATGTTATAGATCACATGTCATTTATGCATATTATTTACATATCTTTTTCTAATTTCTATTCTTTATCAGTTTATAAGTACATTTTCAAATACAAGGTATTGTAAACTATTATTTTGTGACAATAAGAATAGGCTGTCAGGATGGTCACACGCTGCTGCCTTTATTACACTTTAGTGGAGATATTCACAAATCAGTATTAATTTAAGACAAGGACGGACCACAACAGTGTGTGGGTTCACTAATCATGTGATTAAAAACTTGTATGGCAATAACAACTGGGGTTTAAATGAAAGAGAAAAAAGAGAGCACGGTATCATTAGCACCAGCAATAAAGAAAAGGAGACACAAACCTGGAGCGAGAAAAAGAGAGGGAAGGAGAGCGAGAGAGAGAGAGAACGTGCTCTCTCAAAGGTCAGTCCTTCTTTGTAGTCAATAATTGACATTTAAACGTGCGTTTCAGACGTCACTGATAATGTTAGGCGAGATAATGGGGGAGAGCTGCTTACACTGCCACGTAATTATGAGCAAAATGAGATGCAAAAATGCAAATGAGTTTGAGCCCGCTCCAGCCCGCCTTTTGTCCGGCACGATGACGGTTGTGCTGGATGATAGATACCACGCCGGCGGTGGCAGACTGCACCATGACATGTGGGAGTGGAAGCAAGCAGGGAACAGAATTAGGGCAAATGCACCACACTCCTCCTGAAAAAAAAACAAAAAACATGCTCGCACATGCACAAACTCGACAAATTCACCATTGCAATGGCTAATGTGTGCGTGAACGCTCTCTGCACCGTTTTACAGATGACTAATTGTTACAGACAGAGAAGCCATGGGAGTCAATTTATGATTTGTGAAAATGCAGAATTGTGAGAGTGTGGCAAGCTGTGGCAATGTGAGTCATAGAGAGAGAGAGAGAGAAAAAAAACTAATCAGAGATACCCTTCAATCCTTCCCATACAAGACAAGGAAGGAAGTATCTTGATTATGCATACAGCTGCTGTATATGGACTATAGACAGTGACCTCATGTGCAAACAACGCAACGGCAGCTGAGATCCTGTAGTAAGCAGAACGCAGAATTATGCAGAGGAAAGAAGTTCCCCCTGGCTTCTATATGACATCAGGTCTCAGGTGGGGTCAGACAGTGGGATGTGGGTGGCTGTATGCTAAGCAGAGTGCAGTGGTCAGATGCCCTGGTCACGCTAATTGGCGTATATGAGGCAGACCCACATGGGACGGGGGCCAGAAGAACACAGAGCGGAGGGAATACCAATAGCGTTTGGAGAAAAACTTTTGAGTCGGATTACTGTGAGATAAAAGTATCACTGTAAACCTGACATCTGTGTTCAATGTTCAAACTTTTTCAGCAGAATAATGGGAATATTTGACGCTCTGTGTGCTTTAAGATTACGCAAAGTCATGTTATGGCAGAAGGTTTTGCCACAAAGCACAGGGCGTGTAAATATTTATAGCTTGACCAACTTTTTAATCAAGCGACGTAGTGTTAAACACCTGAAAAATGCAATGAAATCACATAATTTTGCCGCATCACTGCAAGTTGTTTAGCAGGCCAGTGTCCTCCAACACAATAAAAATGGTAATGAGCTTCCTTTCTCCAGATGAGGCGTGTAAACCCGTGCCTCCCGGCATATGTTTTGATAACATAAATCACCTTAGATCAAGTATGCCCTAAAACATATTGCCTTGACCCCCTACCCGGCCCGCCAGACCTCTCCCACCCTTCCATTTTGGGTAGGTAACGGAGTGGCACAGACTGGCTGTAAGCAGTCATGCTGTTTGTTAGCGGCAATTAATTTCTCTGCTGCTTTTGCTCTATTCAGCGAGAAGCTTTTGTGCTTTAAATCCTGCGTCTCTAAGCCTCCCCTCTTGTTAAAAGGAAAAAAGAAAAGTGAGTGAGAGATGAGAGAAAGTGAGGTGGGGGGAGAGAGAGAGAAAGAAAGAGGGAGTGTGAAGCAGGTAGTGAAAGAAAAGGCACACAGTAAGCTAAGGATGGCAGATTATCTTGGTCCAGTTAAGCATGTAATTGCTTAAATTAGTTAAAATCCTTTCAAATATCTTCTTTGCACCTCATCTCACTACTTCATAGACTCAAATATTTGACAATGGAAGAAGATCAACTGAAATACGAATCTCCATTAGTTGCCAACCACCAAGACAGACATTCTCTTCCAGAAGGCCGTTTTCAGAGGATTTGTGAAGGCTTCAAAAAGCATGTTAAACACTCTCCCCCTTTTTTTTTTTTCCTCCTATGTCCTCTTTCTCTGTCGTAATGGACCGAACTGCCTCTATGGCTAGGCATATCCATTAACACCATTCCTTTGTGCATCATACGCACTAAAACCACTGTGATAACTTTGAGTTGAAGTTAGCGATGTTTATTTCCCGCTCACCGAATAACACCTGTCTGTAATCTCCGGTATCCGTTGTTGACTTTACCAACAGGGCCGACACCAGTTCTGATGAAAGCAGCGTGCTGGAAACAGATTGGAGGGAAGTGATCAGAGGTGGTTGTGATGGAGTAACAGAACGGATGTGTCTTAACTCCTGAGACTGAGAGATTGTGATGGAGGGTGACAGACACAGCAGTCCACACAAGGATCGGGAGATTGTGTGCACAGCTTCTGCCAAGCCTTTACACATAGCCACTGTTGCTCTAGGTCCGTGTGGATGGATGCCCACCCTGTGGAGGAGGGGCTTCCTCGTGCCAGTATGACTGGGAGCTGTTAGGTAAAAGAGAGCAATTGACTTTCACTTTGACAATGTCATTTGATCTCATTATATCAGTTTTTTTGTCGAGCATGTGATGTTTTTTTTTCGAAACGTCAAATTAAATGCATCATTCAATACTATATTGATTTATTCAATTACTTATTTTAATTCAACTGAATGGATTTAAACTCAAAAAAATCTAAATTGATTGTTTCGCGTAATGGTCGGCATACGCAATGGTTGAGATAATGTGACAACTGTGCTGAAAACTAACACACTTGACTGCGAATAAAAAGGTAACAGTGATGAATGTCATGAGGTGGGAGGGGGAAGGTTTCGAGTTTCGCCAGGTGTATTTGGGCCTTGCCAAATGCCACCTTCAGAGCAGAGAGGGTGAGCTGTTTTGCCGCCCGCCCAATGAATGCTAATGAGAGCATGTGTGTGTGTGTGTCTAAATGTTATTCACACCGGATCAAACTAAGCCTACAAAGAGGTGCAAAAGCGAGGCTGGCAGACTACCAAACCAAAACACCCTGGAAGCACGTCAATACATTACATTTACTTAACACATGTAGCAGTGGAAAGTGTGTCAGCCACAATAACCATCAGCGCATAATGGCTTTTTTAGAATTTTATGTTCATCTGCATCAGAAACTGCAAAGCTAGCAGTGGCTGCTCTTTTTCACATGATTGGATATATTGAAACATGCCAAGGTTTGCACGATACACCAAATGCTGCCCACTATTTTGTTTTTATTTTAGCTTTGGCTGAAAATTGGCCTTGAAAAAGTGGTCCTTTTGTTCCTGTTAAGTGAAGTGAACTGAAAGAGCCCAAATTTCGCTGTCACCTTCTCACGCACCCCTTCAGTTGATATAATTCGCTTAAAAAAATAAAAAAAGTGGGTGGAATAGAAGAGCTTGTGTACTTTGCCTGAAGTTTTCCTACAGATATTATTTCGATTTTAATTCAATCGCCAAATAATCCTACTGTGGTTGCTGTGTTTCGACACATATGAAAGGCCATAATATCAACCTCAAAAATTCAACCGTGTTTTTCAAAGTTTGTCGTGAGCACCTTCTGTCTGACCATTGTTGTCAATGTCATTCAGTGCAGAATTGCTATGCACAGGATCTTGAGAGGGAGAGAGATGTATTCTGGATAGGATTCATTCATCTGAGGCGTCTGATTGGCTGACGGTTGACAACCTGACAAGGTCATTGGATGTACAAGCTCTCATTTAAAAAAAAAAAAAAAAAAAATAGACATTTTAGCAGGGCTGGGGTTAGTTGGGTCTATCAGGACTGTCAATCAATTAATGACAATTATTGAGCAAGGACACCCAGGGGAGGCGAAAGGGAGAATGAGAATGATAGTGGCAGGAAAGAACAGAGAGCTGGATAAATGAAGGAGATTGAAAAATAATGACAGAAACCCCAAGGATGAACAGGCCACACGTGTAGATATTATTCATTAGAGTTTTAATTTTAGTTTTGCGAATCGATTTACATCATTTGATTGATTTATATTGTCTGGTTTTACACAAACAGCCAGGACAAGAGTGTGAAACCCTCAAATCAAAGTGTGATTAATTTAGTGAACATTGTGCATCAGAATCATATCAAATATACTGTGTTAGTAACTACAGCGATGCCAGTGTTTCTTTTGAACTAGCGCTGATAGTAGGTTAAGTGATTTAAACAGAGGGCTCACGTATTTCTGTATGAAAGGAATACCTTTTGATTAATGAGAGGGCCTGCATGGAAACCTGGTTAACCCATTTTAATGAATAAAATAAGAATACGAATACTTATGAGACTGTTTGTGCAAGAGAGATATAGGGAGAAGAGTGGAAGCCCTGAAAAAAATAAATATCACACAGAGCAGAACACACTTTCTCAAATTGAAGCTATTGAGAGAGTAAGAAAGACAGAGAGCGAGGGAGAGAAAGCTTTTTGAAATTCTCCAGCTGGCAGGCTTTAATTTTCCACCATTCTAATTAAAATGCAAATTAAATTTATAATTAGCAACCACAGTATCCGAGAAACCACCTTGTGTGCAGCCCAAACATATGGGCCAGCCAGCGGTGGGTAGAGCTGGGTGTCTGTGGCACCGGGGGTGGGGGAGTGGAGAAATAGAGGGCCATCCACACCCTCTCAGCGGGTCTGGAAAATAGAGGTGGGCAGATTATGTGGCGGGCTCAGACTAGGTGCTGTGTTCGCCTGGGTTCCCCAGCTGGACGATGTCCAGGCCCACTTGAGGCAGAGCGGCGAAGACGAAGACCATGTTCCACAATACTGTCACTGTCTATGTCACAGTTCAGCGCCTGGGTCATCGGGGGCCCGTGGAGGTGTAAGCACTGTTGTGTCCTCTCAATCGAAAGGTCCCCGACCAAAATTAACCTCTGTGACACCCAGATAATTAATTTTCACTCATGGAGAACAACAGCAAATATCTGGGATTGCATTTATCTGTAATCGTTCGGGATTTCGAGCACGACATGAAGCTGCTGCTGGGGCCCTGAAAAGTATTTGGGCTTTGGGGTCAAACTTAAAAACATACATAAAAATAATAGAAAAGTTCATTTATATTTTGTTTAAGATGCAATGACATTTGAACATTTTAAATAATGACTTGCACTAATGTTCAAAAGTTTGGGGTCAGTATGTTATTTATTAAAAACCAAAAAATTGTGAAAGAAATCTCTGATGCTCGCAGAGGCTGCATTTATTTGGCCAAAGCTACAATAATGTGAAATTGTGAAATATTTCTATTTTAATATATTTTAAAATGCTATTTATTCCTTTGATGGCAAAGCAGAATTATTTATCAGATTTTCAATATTCTCCAAAGAACAGAAGGTTCAGAAGAATAGCATAAAAAAAACAACAACAATTTTTATGCTTTTATAAATGTCTTTTACAGTTCTGATTTATTGATTGCGTCCTTGCTGAATAAAAGTATTAATTTCTTAAATAAAAAATAAATAAAAACTACTTCGGGGTTACCGTACATGTTATGTGCTAAGTGATTAAATGAGTTAAGAGGAAATTATTGGAATTAAAGAGAAAACCAAAAAATTGGCTTCAAAAAAGAAAGGATGTGTCAAACTTGGCAATGTAGCTTGTTTTATTTTCCATGAATTTTTTCCTTGGCCCCGTGTACACAGCCACCGGTTCTCTTGTGTGTACGGGTCAATATTCCATTTTCTTTAAGGTGACCGCTCTGAACACTGATGCTGGCCAAATGGCAGCATCAATCTCTCATCAGCTGTCAGCGCCGAAGTGTGGGGTCAAGGCTGGTACATGTCAAGATGAAAGCCACCTCTCCCCATGCGCTTTCACTTCGGACAGTGAGACTGACACGGGCTCACCGCAGAGGGACTGCCACCAGATACCCAGTTATTCTCTCCAATCAACCTGCCCTGTGCAGAAGTAACCAGTGTCACGTATGACCTCCTCAGCGGCTGTGTCAGTTTGTCACCTGTGCGAGACCTTTGGTCCTGTTGTGCGCTAAGTGTCTTGCCCAAAACCAGACTTATCTTGCTAACCTGTCAGGTCACTGAACAAGCAGGCCTCTAGCTTTGAATGGACACTGTGATGTGGCCCTGTGACTCGGCTGACAATGCCGGGTCTTTCGGGGCTGCTTACGGGGCGCTATTCACAGCTACATAGGCATCCGGGACAATGACCAGTTAAATAATTCACCCCTTATCTGAGGATTCCTTCACTGAAAGAAGTATCCTGACTCAGGCACAAATTTTGGCATGGGTTACTTCCCCTCTGTTTCCCAAGCCAACTGTTTCTATGTTTTCTTTTGAACTCCACAAAGAGTTTACAAAGATTAATGCATGTGACTCTTTAGTATGCATCAATCTGCAGAGGACCTTTAAGAGAAGCCTTTCAAGAAGCAATGCTACTGATAACCGCAGACCAGCCACATTCAGAAAAGTCAAGATGATGTATGGTTCCACCAAGGTGGGAGCCGTTTTCAGACAAAACGCTTTTCCTCTGCACAATCCCTTACATTGTCTGGCCTCTCTTTTGCAATATTTCCCCTTTTGCTGCGTGGCAGTGCCACCTGTTGCCCCATTAATCATGCAGAGAAGATACTCATAAATCATAAACATTCTGCAATTAATCAAGCTGTCAGGTCCGGGGTCACGGGTCAGCTTCGCAGGAGCCAAAGGTCGTCACTGGGGTGCGGAAGGGGTCACGGTTGTGTGGCATCTCTCATTCTTGGGAGATGTCAGAAAGGAGAGCGCTAGAACAAAGGAGAAATCAAAGTCCAGGGGGGAGTAAGAACAGACCTGCTAGGGTCCAGATCACAAAGCCAGTCAAATTGACCTGTCATTATATCAAGGCTTTCTCGCCAGGCTGCCGCACTATCGCGCTCCGCCATACTCGTTCAAAATGACAGAGCTCCTGTAACCTAGCGGGCTCCTCACTTTGCTCTATTTACATACTCTTTCAGTTGACTTACATTCCTTTCTTGCACTAATCAAATGAGCTGCCACTTGCTATTATGACATGTGATGTTTTTTTGTTTGAATTAACCATTAAAGGAATATTCCTGCTTTAATTCCGGCTAAGACGAGGCCACTTGTGGCATTAACGCCAAAAGTTATTTTTTACTTGTTCCTTTTAAAATGAAATAAATCAATAAATACATTGACAAATCTGGGTTACAGTGAGGTATTCACAATGGAAGCGAGAGGGTCTAACCTGCGAATGTCAAAATACTCACTGCTTCAACTGTACAGCCACAACATGCATTTTCCAAAAATCATGTTAACGTGCAATATGCATATCCTGAAAGTATCACTTACTGTACTAACCATTTATGTGTGAAGTTAATTCCATTTTAAAACAGTTGCCATGACAATGTAACAAAACAAAACCCTAAAAATGATGCTTTACATCTCATATAATATAAATGGAATGTAAACACATTTTCTTTTTTAATGGCCATGTTTACCTCCACTGTAAGTGCCATAACCTCTTTTAATTTATTTATTCTTGGACTTAGACTAATCAAAATTATTTAAACAGATTCATTGTGAAGTAACCATGAAATCAAAATAGACAGTTCTTTCTTTCTTTCTTAAATGTAATGTTTAATTATAAAGTACTTAGCTGTGCAAATCATTATTTTGGTAAAATAAGCTTCCATTGTTTAACGTCCTTAACTACGTCAGTTAACTTGAACGAACAATTATAAATTCTAAAGCATTAATTAATCAGCTGATGTTATTTCAAATAAAAACATAGTTTATTATTCTTAATACCATTATTATTAGTAATATTGTAAGTGCATGTGCCCTTGTGATATTTCATTAAAAACATTAACTTCATTAACTCTCCGCCTGCATAAACATCTCATCACTGATGACGTGTGCATCGGCATAAAGTCATGACAATAATCTTGCTTTCCAGCAACCTGCCACTCACACGTGATTATTAGAAGTAAACGAACATTACTTATTAGAATGAACTACAGGTATGTCACAATATACAGGAAGACTACAACAATGACCGACTCTGAATATAGTGGCCTGGTTTTGATAAATTCAGCGTAAGTTCATATAAATAGAAAACAAAAGAGAATTTCTAGATATAAAAGACTCATTTTCACTGTATGTGTGTACATATACAGGCTGGGTTATCTTTGAAACTGTCTAGCTTGACTTACCAAGCACCATTTCACCTCTGGCAGCCAAGAGTTATTATCTGGCACCCTTGATCAAATGGGAATGCGGGTTTGCAGATGGCGACCTTGGCATGGATGACGGTGAAATTAGCCCACATCACAAAGCCACCATGGCATTTGTGCAGTGCCTGGCAGTGCTGCAGTTGTAGGGTGAGGGCCTGTCAATGTCCGTAGTTAAAGCCGGAGCCTTGTGTCGCTCCTGTGAGGGCGTATGTGAGAATTGACACCAGGCCTGCTGTTACCTGTTCTCTGCACACCTCACCTCATCTCCCTGCATCAGCACGGCCAGAGAACAGGACTTTAATAGGGCTCTCGCAGGTGTGGGGTCCATAAGAAGCCAATGGATTGTGACGAGTACCTCTGAAGACAGCATGTAGGTGGTTGACGTCGTTTTATTTATTTTTTTTTTGGTTTTCCTTCAAATATCCGAGCCGCTCAGGGGATGAAACGATGCATTCATGCACATGCATAAGTGCAAAGTGATCGTTGCAAACTTAGCTCAAAACAGTGTTTTAGACGTGACCACCTGCATGGCTCAGAGTAGTCATTGGCATCCATTTCTCTATCCTTTGTATTTGCCTTTTACCCTGCATGCTCTATAGGGTGTCCAGAGGGATAATAACAAGGCAGAACGGCCTCTCTGTTCAGCACTGTCTCTATCTTCTGAAAATGAGATGGATGCTTTCAGCTCAAATCCATAATGTGGATAGGAATATTGCATTTGTTGGAAACTTCGCACAGGATAATCTAATCTGCAGGCCCACGGGGGAACTCCGTTAGACTATTATGTGCATGTTCTGTTTTAGACTGGACTTCTGTTTTGTTGGATGTATTGAAAAGCTGAACATTGTCCTACACTGAAAATATCAAATATATCAAATTTAAAGGGCATGGAATAGTCGTTTCTGTCTGTCAGGGAGATAATAGAATCAATATTTCATTCTTGTTTGTGTAGTTTACAGAGGAATCAGTTTGAAACTTTTTTTTTTTTTTTATACAGAAACAAAAACTATTTTTTATAACTTTTTCAGAAGGTGTTATTTTTATTAACCAGATTATATCTTAAAAATAGTGTAAATAATAATAATAGAGTGTTATATTAATAATACTTAAGCAATAACTATGTTATTAGAAGCTATTTGCAGTCACGTACTGTTTTGAAGGTTTAATTGAATTTTTTTGCTATGATTGTAACAACTAATGGCATAAATTAAAGTGATATGATGGTTACTAATTAATATAATCCTAAACACAACTTTAGAATGTTTTACTTTCATTTAAGATTCTTCTTTTTTATTATTGGTGTTCATTCAAATAGCAATAATCTTAAATAAATTGAATGCATCATTTTAAACTTGAAGAGATTTGCGTCTTATCTACAAGTGCTTAGCTTTTAATGCCATGTACATCAAATGTGAACTCTGAACAGCTGAACACATCAATCACTCCTCAGATTGTGTTTGTCGTTGCATTAGTGAGCATGAATGACATTTAAATCTTACAAGTGTTGCTGCTGCCCTTTCACAGGCTACTTACGCTCTTTTAACTGTATATGATTCTGTCAATGACTGAAAAGTGTTTGGCGTACGAATGCTAAGATTGTCAATTGCCACTGTACAGGAGGAGGAAAATGGTCTATAATTGCAGGTGGTCTCCCACAATGCATTTCATGTGCATATTAATGAGGAGAAATTATGGTAAAGTGTAGAAGATAAGAAAAGAATGGATTCAAAGAGCAGCCTAGAAATATTCCTAAAGAAACTGAGGGGGGAATTTAAATAATTGATATATGCGCGGGTTCCGGGTTTGAATTATTAATGAAAAAAATATAAGTGATTTCGCCTTTACTAATACCGCCAATTACATAAAGGTTCATTTTTGTCAAAAAAAGAGAGAACAGAAATAGGGAGGCAAAGAGAAATCACAAAGGAAACTTAAAATATAGTTTTTGTTGAGTATAAACACCATTGCAAATAGTGGCTGTTTAACAGTTTGATTAAATACTTTAATCAATCACTATCTTGGTCTGTTTATTAATCACTTTATCAAGCAGTTGATGCATTGCTGCTTTTAATAGACTCCATTTATTTTGATTTCTCTCTCCTTTGTCTTATCAGGACACTCTTCCAATCTGGGGCTGATAAAGGGAGGGGCACTGGTGGGGGTGCGATGCTGTACAGGAGTGACTACACCGGAGCTCAGTCTCCTTAACTTCATTACCATCACTGCACACTGACTTAACCAATTTATTAGAGGCAGTATGTTCCCTGGGCAAGTGGTGAGTAAACCACACAGCTAAACTCAGATAAACAGCGGGCCATTCGTTTGCCTTTTCACCTGACACAGCGCAGATACACAATCCTAATAAGATTAATATCCCCTCATCTTCTTCCCCTCCCTTTTTCAATAGAGTGCCTCTAATGTTCCACCTCGCCGATCGCAGCTCTAAATATGTAAAGAAGAGTTGTTTTAATGTATTTCTTTGCTTTTAAGTAACGCACTGCTAGTCGATCGCAGTTTATATCTTTATTGCATGCTCCCTTAATAGAAAAAGATGGATCTTTACATGTTTTAATAACTCTATTCGGAACCATACAAACACTTTTTATTTGCTAAACACAGTAGTTCTGTGTGTTTGAGTTCAGGGTTATTTATTCCCGCCTTTTGGTTTTCCAAATCTGTAACTGTCAAAGCTACCACATTAGCCTAATTTTCTGGAGCTCAACCATGTTAATGTCTATACAGTTTAATAAAAAGTAACTGGTTTCCTACCAAACGTGTCTTTTTCTATTTTTAGTTTAGCAGAACACATATAGTTTGACAGCTCTGTTCAGTCAAGGATACTTCTCTCCTTTTCCCTGTTAAGTAGGTACAGAGATATTGAATTTAAGATGCATTTTGTTTCACTGGTAATTGGTCTTCATGTCAGGAACTGTTTTATTGTAGCTGTTCATGTATTTATTCATGTCCAGTTGTTATTTGTGTTTGTTAACAATTACTAACTCTTTAAGTCATTTTTGGTACAATTTACGCCAATAAAATGAATTCATTCATTAATGGACCTACAGGAAAAACATTTCTTTAAAACACTAGTAGAGGCTTTTTAGACCAGGCAGAACGAGAGGTTAAAAAAGTAGTAAAATAGTAAAATACTAGTAGTATTACGATTTATATTAGTAATACTAATATTAATCATATACTGTAAATGTACAAACATACTAATAATAATGAAAATAAGTTATTATTAAATAGTTTATTTATACCTTTAATGTCCAATATAAGGACTATCGTATCATTAAGTTCCAATTTAGCACATTCCAAGTATGCTTCTTCATGAAAACATAAAAAAAAAAAAAAAGGTTTTAATCCTGTAAGAAGCAAAATAAAGCCTAACTTGGAACTGTTTAGGACCATTTTTCTTAAAGGTGCCCCTAAAAATGAGCTCAACCAACATCCCTTTTGCATGGCCTTTTTAGATGCACGACTTTCCAGCTCATTTTTTCATGCAAAAGCTCTCCCAGGATTCCATGGCGGCGAGCATATTCGGCGCTTCACGGGGCTTGGGAATGTTTTTGGAGTAGTCCTTGAACTTGTCATGCTCTGGTCAGAAATGGCCATCATTAGCAAACAATCCAACCCTCCTTTTGTAGCCCGACCAACCCCGACTAACCTACCCCCACCCAACTATCCTTGCCTCCATGCTGCCTTGCCTCTCCTCGGCACTCACAGCCCCATCCTTATCTGTCCTCTGTCTGCCTCTCCCTTTCTCCTCACCACTCTGTTGTGTGCTAAAAAGCTATTGTCTGCATCATCTGAGGCTCTGTGTGTGCTCACCAGGCATCAGCAAAAGGGGGAAAAAAAGAAGGACAAAAATGCAGAGAACACAGGTTGGACCAGTGAATAGAAAATTGCACTTAAGTGGCCTTCGTCAGCCCATCACCCAGCGCTGCTCCTCTGGCTCCCCACGAGAGGGGCTGTGGGCTCAGGCTGTGAGGGCTAGCCAGGGGGGCACAGGCAAACTTGAAAGCTGCCATACATTTGCAGCACTCTCAAAAACAAGCGTTTCACACCTGAAGCCTTTCACGCGGGGGCCTCTGAGTGTCCCCCTTCAAGGTATTTAACTGGCTATTGCCTCTGAGCTTGTTGAACGGGGCCATTATGGTGAGGCGACGGGCAGCCAAGTATGTGGAATGAAAAGGGTCCTTCTCCCAGATGGGCCGGAGGCATTAAAAATCGCCAGATCACTTCTTGCTGTTGACTGACAAAGAGAAGGCACAGTTCACGTGTAGACACAACAAAACCTCACCTGAACAGAAGATGAAGGCGACGAGGGCTGCATAAGGGTGCGGCGTTGTGTTCGAGGAGCGATTTACAGAAAAAGGATTTGTTTTGACATGCATACGCGCCCATTTAAAAATGGCCGTGAACTTCATCACACGCTCACTATTTATCGCAGCAGTGCGGGGAGAGTGATTGAGGTGGGCTGCGCTACAATGCCCTGTGACTCGCTTTCCAAAAGGGGCTTGTATACCATCAGTTCAAAACGAATGATTCTTTGTCGCTAAGTTGCGTAATTCGTGGAAGTGAAAAGTGCATGGCTTTGATGAAAGGTGTATTTATCTCACCCCTGAAAAATAATTATGTCTGTATCTTATTTACAGGAAATGGGAAATGGAATGGAAACGACGTGCCGTACAGTACCTCTAAGATATGTCTTTCCCTTTCCTGAGCCATCTGCCTCATTCATTCTCTCTCGAATTTGCCTGCGGCAGCAGGTCCCTCCAATGGCCTTGCTTTTGGGCTAGGAGAGGGGGAAGCGGAGGGGCATGCTGACTCTCTGGACAGCCTTGAGGCAGACCAGCAAAACTAGGTGCTAACTCTGTTTTAGGAAGGAGGGGCCACTGGTTAAGCTTTGCAAAGGCTCATGGGAAATCTGTCTCACAAGTGATTCTGACTCGAAGCTAATATGCGGTATCACAAACTATTAATGGGGACAAATTTTAGTTTGACTAATATGATTTTTTTCTCCCTCCTTCTGTTTATCTGTGCCAAAAAAGGGAATGCAGGAATAAAATGTCATTATAATTGTATGATATTTTAAACAGATACTTCTATGACTGTTTTTTTAAATTATGACATTAAATCTTACCGAGTATGACAATTCACATCACAAAAGTAATATCCAAAGTCACTTTTGAGTTACATTAAACGTGATTTTCCATCCTTGGTAACTATTTTGTATTTATTTTAGCAAAGGAAAAGAACAGACATTAAGTGAAGTGATAGGTCTAAAAACACTTAGAGAGAGAAATAGACCATTCTGCTAAAAACAAAAAAGATTTCCCTTGCTCTCCCGTGCTGTAGAAATCAAGAACATGTGACAACACCATCTAATTATTCTGTCCATATTTCCCCACCTGCCAGTCACACTTTTTGGGGACTAAAGCTTAAAACACGTTAGCTCACAAATGATCTGTTGTATTTACATTAACACCTCAGCTGGTTGCACAGACGGCCCCTGATGGAAAGCAATCCATTAGAGGCATTGCCATGCTGGGTAGGCACGTTCATCCCCTTTTTTATGGTAAATGGCCTGGTCTTAACTGGGGGACACACAAAAAAAGAAAGAAAAAAATGACAACATTTGGCTCCAAATATGATCATAAAATTGAATTAAAAAGATCCATGAACGGATCCAAGATTTCACAGTTTATGCAAAATCACACGAACATAGGCTATGAAAAGTACAAATAATTCATTCAGCTTTCCATGTGGTTGGCGTTTTCCTGGAGGTCATAGGATTTGGGCGATCCTTCTTAATCAAAATCAGATCCTACAAGAGAGAGCTCTAATATCGTGGCACCACATTCGTGTAGAATTGCTGCGCCTGTTGAATCAGTCACTGACACGCAGTAACATGATATCAGACCAGAGTGAGTGTGTGTGCATGTGTAACTGTGTATTCAAGTGGCAGTGCACTTCCTGAGTCCTCATCTTTCCGAAGGGGCAGACTAGAGTTGCGGTCAGGGAGGTGGAATGGTGACGAGAAGGTGGCAGGTTCAAACTCCCGAGTGAGATGTTTCAACGAGACGCTTAACCTGGCAGACTTCAATAAACATGCCACTGAATAAATACATGAGCTGTAGAATGTCATTGCATGTGTGAGGAAACTGACCAGAGAAGGGAATAAAAGTGTCACCTTATAGTTATCTGGCTTAGTTTAAATTGATTGTAGTGGGTAATGTCATTTTTCAATTGCTACAGGCACATTCTGTGGTTTTAAATTAACTTAATTGTTATTTGAGAGTCGTAGAGAGTTATTTATGTCTTGTTTTGGAGGGGGAAATAGTAACAAATGTATTGTTATGTTTATTTAAATAATTTTTTTATTTTTTTTTTATAAAATATGTATTTGGTAATACATTGCATCAATGTATTATTAATGAATAAATGAATAATTTATGTGTAAATGATTCATTTATCAATAATACATGTATTTATATAAAATAATTCAATGCATTTTATTTAAATTAATGCATTTATAATTTATTTCTAAAATATATATTTTTTTTTTTCATTCAAAATAAATAATAATTTAGGAGAAATACTGCATGAGAGCAAGTGTTTCAGGGTGAGACGTTCTGCTGTATCTGCCCCGCACATGCCACCCCAGCTCTCCTCTCTCTGTTCCAGGTTCAAAGCAGGAATCAAAAAATCAATAAAGCAGCAAGATGGCCAGTCTCAATAGCTTTCACTTCAGATTAGATACTGGCCAAATAAAGAGGGGGGGAAACACACATAATGACCCCACTGAATTCTAGCATCATAATCAAAATCCTGATTGATTAGTGGAAATGCATAATAATCTTACCTGAATCTGAAATCAGCAGCCCCTTGAATAGTCGATGACATGACATTAATCAGGGTGAAAAGAAGAAGAAGAAGAAAAAAAAAAGGTTGGGGGCGGCACTGGTTTAAGTGATCTGGCAGGCAGTATGATGCCCTCCCTGTCAGAATCGATCAGTCCTGCTGAAATTAAGAGCCAGTAAGTAAACTGCACTTAATATAGTGTTTTATCCATGCCCCCTTACACTCTGTGAGTGCTGGTGGCCTGCCCCGGTGCTCTGAGCTGCACCAAAGAGGAGGGATCTCTGAAGGGCCACGGCCCCCAACCACCGACAGCCTAGGCGGGCACACAAATGTCATTGCCTCTCTTTTCGGCCTAGCTTGCAATAAATAGAAATGTCAGAGTGCTAGCATGGTGCAAAGTTGGGCTACTTTGGTTTATTGATTAGTGTTCTGTCGTGCATTGCTCTTTGTGATTAGGAGACACAGGACGGGGCACCACCTCTCACCCAACAACAAACCGCATTCGGTTCCTTCTTGGCCCGAAGCAATAGTCTCCTCTGTCCGTAAATGTTAAAGACTTCTTTAAATAAAGAATATGTGTATGGTTCCCCCACCCGCTTCTTTCTGCTGGAAAATAATCTGCTTACATCATTAGGCTAAGCTTGCTGAAACTAATTACCAGATGTTGTGTTCCTTTTTTCTCCTTTTTTTTTTTGCATGTGTGTGTGTGCATTTAAAGACCTACCACTATTCTACCCTTAGTAGCACCCCCCCACCCACTCTGGCACTTCTATACAATAAAACCTTTGGCAAATAACAACAATTGAAAAAAAAAAAATAGGGAATTAGAGAGACAGAAAGGAAGGGAGATCCCACATTTCAGGAGACCGATCTTGTGCATTTCACCTCCCTCCCCCTTGTTTTTTATACAGAGCAGTCATGTGGGGGCTAATAACCTGAACTGAGAAAAAGGAAAATACCTGGGAAAAAAAAAAGAAAACAGAATGGACCAGGGCAATTGGGGTCCCCCTGTCGCATTTACACTTGGTAGGGATTTTTAAGGGCCTAGTCTAGCTTATCACATTATTAGCCATTAAGAGACATAAAAAGCTCCCTGTGCTTATTACACCACAGAGGCCCGCTGAGCTTACAAACACCTCTTTTATTTCTTCTCAACTATTTGGAACACTGATGTTCCTTTGACTTTAGTCTTCCCAATCAAGACACAATCTTAAAAAATTCAAGATCGTTTTATACTTTTCTGAACAGCCTTTAGAAGAAACTCCATTAACAGGTGTATAGCTTACTATAATTGTTAGATGCTCATTTAATTAAATTTTTACTATTGAATTATATTATATTTCTTTATTGTTATTATTATTATTATTATTATATATAGCCTATGCAATTTGTTTTGTAATAGGTTCTAATAAAATCTATAGTTGGGTTTCAATTTATTTCTGTTAGGAGGTGATATTAATTATTATCAGAAGGAAATAATATTTCAAATGAATTAAATTATGGCAGCACAGTTATATTGTACTAAACGCTGATTTGAAACTATGTCTTGTGAAAAGCGCTACAGTAGAATTGACGACTATTTTCACCATCTACATAATGATGGGCTGTTTGAACATGTCTGAAGAGGCAAGTATAGAAGAATTAAAA
Organism: Enteromius paludinosus; assembly: GCA_032361165.1. Taxonomy (NCBI): domain Eukaryota; kingdom Metazoa; phylum Chordata; class Actinopteri; order Cypriniformes; family Cyprinidae; genus Enteromius; species Enteromius paludinosus. The sequence continues at coordinate 10,770,872 of JAUMHQ010000081.1, forward strand.
CTGTAAAATATCAACGTACATTTTTAAAAGTCTTGAAATGAATGTGATCACAGCACAGTAATTCAAACAGGTCTTAACCACCAAAGAAATAAGAAACAGGCCTCAATTGAATATGAATTAATAATAGTAATAATAAAATGCAGATTACATGTATCTTAGCCGTTTGATGCATATTTGATCATCGTTTGTTATTGCCTGTTACTTTTCATTTAATAAAAACAAAATTAATAATATTAATAACTGTACAACAACAATAATTGATTCTGGTGTAATATTTTAATAGGCTACTTTTAAGCGCAATGATTTACCACTACAATCAATAAAAAATAAAAATAAAAAAAGACGTGTTACTTTAAATTCATAAATTATAGCTCACTGTCTATTGCAGAATTCCAGCCTTAACATGACAAACCCCGTGGCAGTGTCATTACACTGTATTGTAGAACCGACAGCAAACACTGGATCCTGGCGATGTTACAGAGATGTTCTTTTCCCCAGCCTATATAAAAGAATAAACAGACAACATGCTCTTGTCTGAGAGAGAGAGAGGGGCGAGAGAGAGAGTCTTATCGCAATCCAGACAGCGTTATAGTGATTCATAGCGGTCATTTAAGCGATAATACACTCATTCACAATACTAACAAACACGCGCCCACAGTTATCTGTAAAGTTAAGTCGGTTGGACGCAGGGCGCGGAGCAGGAGGGAGAGATTCAAGATGGTGGTGACTGAGAAATTGACAGGTTAATTTTGGAGCCGATAATAAGAGTAAGAGCACACGGGCTGAAACGATAGCGCACGAGCCTGTGCTCTACAGCTTGGGTGCAGCGCCATCTATCTGTAGCTTTTAATGCAGCAGAAGTTGCCTTCTTCAGTCAAGCACATACGTGTTCACCGACATTTCGATAATGTGCAGTGTTTTACAATCTTTTAGTAATGTTTATTAAGATTATAGATAATAAGATTTTATGAAGGCCAATATTATTTTTTTAGTAGTTTTTATTTATTTATTTATTTTTTACTGAGACAAAAATCTGGGTGTCATGTAAATTCCGGTTCTTAGATATTTGTTTGATGTTGAACTGTGTAGGCTACAGAATGTAAATTATTTAAGGTTAATACAGATCGATCTAATCTAAAGTCTATCTACTTAAAATAAAACAGTAGCCTATAGGTTAATATAAACAAATCCCAAATGCAGCAAAAATAGTTTCGGTTGGTGTTTACAGTTAAATAATTTCTGTTTAAAGACACCGCGATGCATAGTTATGTTCTGCAATTAAAGAGAGTAATAAATCCCTCATAGAACATTTTTCACTTCATTGTATATATTCATGTTTTTTTTTTTTCCATAGGCTATTCATTTTAATTTGTAATTTATATTATTTAGCCTATAGGCATATATTTAGAATACCATTTTATAATTTTCATGGCATCATGATAAAAACAAATCCTTATCAGTACCCTACACACGGCATTCAGACGTGGCAGTTCAATGCACTTTTTTTTTCTTTTCTCTTAATTTTACTTATAGACCGCATAATATTTATGCACGCATTTACAAGATCATAATTATTTAGTATAAGTTAGTGTGAGCGTGAATTTATCTAAAAACAAAAAAGTGGTGCTATTAACTAATTCTTTCTGTAGGCTATGTGTGTGTGTGTGTGTGTGTGTGTGTGTGTGTGTTAAAGTTATATTATTTTTTTGTTGTCTGTGATGTGAAAATTATTAGAAATTCTATTTTCATTGAGTAAAAAAAATGACTGTCACATGGTTTTGAACTATTTAGGATGCAGTTGGCAAACTAGTCATGAAACCTGTATCAGGCTTAATTAGCAGCTACAAACTCTACGACTAGGTGGGAGAATGTTTCAGGAAAGGTTAGAGAGGTTTCTAAATCTGACACGTATTTCTGCCGCTTGTCAGTACAATGTGCAGAGTCGGCAAGCTTCTCTAATTAACTCTCCCCTCAACTTGGCTTTATATGAATCAGCATGCAACATTATCATAATGATATAGTATTATTGACGTCCCTATACGTCTCTCTGTGTAAAAATAATTCCGGGCCTTCCTCTTTTTTTCCCCACACTAACATGTTTACGCGGTTTTGTGTCGGCTTATTGTTGTTTACGTCGTTTCCGTCTTATTGCCAGTGACATTTCGCGTAAAATATTAGCTTATTTAAATATTGACTTTTTTTCTGGTAGTCTAAATATTTTAAACGTATCAATTCCAACCTAAGAATTCCTAATCAAAACACGAATCAAAAATACTTAGGCTACAAATTAAACAAATATAGTTGTGCGAAAAGGAAAAAAAGGCAAAAGTTGTAACAAAAGATTACGATTTTGATTGAATATCGAAACGAGCTAGGCATTGGGCGCAGTGAACAGTACTTAAAAGGCAACCTATTTTGACCCAATTAGTGTATTTCTCTGGAGCTTGCCTGTTGTACAGCTCCCAAGACCACGATCCCTTCTGGGTTCTTCTGAATTGAATTTGCTGGCTCGTAGATGCCTCTGCCCATCTCCCAACAGCGTATCCGTTGGCTGGGAAACTCCAGTTCTAAGTTCACTATGCTGAACCCTTTGGCTCTTTTGCCGGGCTGTAAAGCTGTCAGCTTTGTGATCAAGACCCATGTTTCCCAAAGCAGGTTATAAAACACTTACCTCTCTAATAATTTATTTAAAATCCCTTGAACCAAGTTCAAGAAAATGGACAAAACATTTTTTTTTCCGCTGATGTACTTTGATAGCAGTGCCACATATACGCGCATGCGAGTGTGGTTTTAAATATGGTCGCAAATAGTTTATTGCAAAAGCAAGAGTCAATTAGGAAATCAACAGATAAAAATAAAATGTGTCTTTTACCACATTTCAAGCTTTAGTTGGCACTAAACACGTGTGATTTTAAAAAATGCAGTAATAAAAGAGTCTGATAAAAAGTAGAAAACATAGTTCATTGGTTCCATTCATTTCAAGGTAGCCCTTAAATTGCATTCTTTGTTTTGCCTGTCTGCTCTGCATGGAACCATCAGCCTATACCCAAAGGGGAAGTACAAACAGCAGAGCAATTTGGCATCATTACAAAGCACCGCTACCTGGGTAGCTTCAGTGTTCAGACAAACTCGGCTTGTGTCTTGAAGGAATAGAGCATTCTGATGTGACAAGTGAACAGTGTCCCAGGAGTAGAAGGCTCTCTTGAGCCTTTGCCAAGTTGCACTATACTTCAACTTCTTGTTACCAAAATGTTCTTCCAGCACAACTTCCCACAGAACGCTTTATTGTTTTGCCATAAACACGGGAAGAAAAAAGACAAAGAAATGTAAATATCATCCTACCTGCTCTCAGTGACATTTTTTTTCCCTCTGAATTGACTGAAGGTCTGTAAATATCCCTGCAAATTTGCCATTTAAATTGCATGTAAATGCTATAGATTTGCATTAATCAGACAGCTGATTGGCTTAAAGTGGAAACACAATAGTTTGATCTCCAAGAGAGGTGAAATAAAATCATAAATCAAAGACAATAAGTGACTCTTCGTTCGGGACTAAAAAGAGGCAACAGAAATGGCACCATTGACCCAGCTGCACGATTGAACTCTTACCCCATGCCATACGGTGCTGGATGCCCGCGCGTTGACATCAAGTTGCCCATAAGAAACTGATGACCCACTTCATCTCAACGTAGCTGTAACTTAAACTTCTCTCATCAGTCAAGCTCCAATCAAGTACTCTAGTAAAATGCTCACATGGCTGGCCTCTGATTACTCATCAGCCATCGACGGTTTAGTGTGAAATGGCTTCTTGAGACTCATAAGTTATGAAGAATGACCCAATTATCTCAAGGGTGTTGTAAAAAAAAAACAAAGACGCTGAATAATTTGTGCAGTTTTTGGCATGGTCATATCAGAAATCTCTCTTTTTGACCCAACGGAAAATAATGCTTCGATGTGATTTGGGTAAGTGCCTTGTCAATGTTGTCTTGACGCAGGTGTGTCATAAAAAACAAAATGGCCTCCCACTCAGATTCATCTCGAAGATGTATAAGCGAAAATCAGGAGTGGCTTAATCTCCATTCTGCTGGTGTTAATTCTCTTGTTGGTGAGGAGCAGCTTGGTGTCACCTGGGGGTCCAAGCTGACGCTTTTCATACCAGCAGCACCCCCGCCGCTGATAGACAGACAGCACAACAACAACCGCCATGGACTTAGCGCTGCTGCGGGAAGGGTTGCAGAGGACACATCTTTGAAAGATCATCCCAGGCACCAACAGCTTGATCTTGTGTCACTCAGAGGGTGTAGGACTCTCCTTTTGTCTTTGAAAGTTAAATGGTTAATTGTAATGGATAAAAAGAGGTTGAAGTGGGAGGGGCGTAGATGCAAAATAAAGTACATGAAAAGCTATCGAGGATAATGAAATTAGATATGGAGGGAAAAGAGATCGAGAAATGAGCAAAGCAAAAATAGGGAAGGAGACAATTTGATGCACTGACCCTTATCGTCTGCGGTGAAAGCAGGAGATTAGAAACTGTGCCATGCTAATTTCCATGGAGATTTTTTTTTTACTTCATCTTGTCCGTTCCTCCAGACCCCCCTCCTTTAGAGCGGGTAGGGTGGTCTGCCCTGTCACACCGCTGCTCTCACATTGGCCCCTTGCTGTGCCCAGGCATCCTGAGATTACTAGAGCGAAGCTGACGTCTCTATCATCCCGTGACACCGCCATGCCCTTCTCCCATCATTCCTTACCACACACACACATACACACCTACAGATCTGTCACATGATGGCTTGATCTCTCTCTCAGCAAACTCTCACTGGCCTCTCATTTTTTTTTTTTTTTTTTCTGTTTTCATCATTCTATCATTTCATAAAACTGGCTCCCTCCCCTTTTTGTAGACCTTTTGCTACCGCTCTGCCTTTTCCCCAAGACTTGCTGCCTGCTCTGGGCTTGTGCTTGCCACATCAAAGAAGAATCAAGGGTCACAAAGCCACCGGCATGGAATATAAATGCAGCTAGCAGCGTGGAAGTATGGGAAATCAATCCTCTAAAGATAGCTTCATCTACTTCATGAACCCATCATCATCCTCCATCATGTGCACTACAGAGGATCCTGCAGGAACACTTACATTTGCGAAAGCAAATGTGCGTAAGATTACAGATATTCTAGAAAGGCCATGTTTGTCCATTTTTAACTATCCCTTGTGTGTGCTCTTCTTGTACTACAAACATCGTGTCTAGATTCGCTAGGGAATTGATGCAGATTCAATAGACAGGAGAATATTTGAAAAGGGTTTGTGTTTTATACTTTCAAACATGTTTAAAATAAGGGGTGATGCTAGGATTTCAGTCTGTGATGTGCAATACCTTTTATTTATTCAGCCAATGTCATTTACTTTTTAGGGTTTTTGAATGAATGAACAATTCGATCTTAATAAAGGAATTAAAAATGAACGTTTAAATGTAAACTAAATGTGACAAAAAGTTGCTTAATGAAATATTGAACAGCGGCATTCATTTAAATATGCAGCTATAGAAATTCAAATTCAAATATCACACACTCAATGGACAGTGAATCAGTTTATTTACATGAACTACCTGAACAAAATGAGTCACTAAAATGATTTCAGTTTACACAGCAATAAAGCTGACAATAAAAAAACTTTGTAAATCTTTAAGGCACATTTCCAGTACAATGAGGTCACTTATGAGTCAACATGTAAACATGGTTGTGATAAAGATCTTGTTTTTTTCACTTTATATCTTAGAGAATTGGTGAACTAGTCCGACAAAATAACACAGTAAATCAATTCACAAGAAACGTAACAGTATGAGTAAAATATTGGCAAACGGTGGTCAGAATCAGCTCTCTATTCATGCTGCACAAGCTTGAGCCTCTCATCACAGGAGGGAACCCGTGGCTTTGTGCTGTTTCTGGAATCCTGGGAAAAAATGTCAGACAGTTTATTGAGCAAAACACTGCGGAGGAAATATGTAAACAACCTTTGTCGGAGGCCCTCCGCAGAAGACTACTGCCAGCAGAGTGTTCAAGCTTCCCGCTGTATGTCAATATCATGCTCCACTTTGATTTAAACATCTGTGAAATACGCCTGCATCTTTAACCACGGAGATTGTCTCCTCAGAAATGTTTGATAACACTTTTCGGTTCCTGTTTTCTTTTATAGGAAAGGCGGTTATGCAACCTAGCATGTAATAACGATTGTGTCCAAAAGATAAATCTCGCAACCCTTCTGATTTCTGAGGTCTGCTAGCAACCAGAGCAGCAAATCGTAAATAAAACCGAAGAAAAGTGAAGCTTTCACTTGTTGCCAACCGCCCTTGTTTGAATGTGATGGCTCCACGCGGAGGCTATTGGCTGCGGTTGCTTAGCCTTAGCATCAGATAAACACGCTGCCGGAAGATGTCAATGTCTCCATTAATGTTGGGCCTGCCACACAGGCTGTGCTTGAGTGACACTGGGGTTTGTGAAGTGTGACGGGGGGTTGTAAATGTTAACTCTTGCTGGCTGCCTCTCGCGGCCTGGCAGCAGCCTCGCCTGATGACTCTTGGGAATGACGAACCCCCAAAGACACAAACGTTAAGTGAACACACACAGATGTTGTCCTCTAGCTGTCTGCTCGCACTCAAATGACTCAATACAAGCATCGTGTCACATTTATAGTGTGAAAACTTACAGTTCATTAAGATGTTGACAGATGCATTAAGTTAGGCTGGGATTAAGATATAAGATTGGAATTGTCACAGTTGTAAAAGAAACATTAGCCCAGCAGGAGCGGTTTCCTCCAGGGAGGAAAGGGAGGTAGTGCCTCCACCCAAAAATGTGGATGATAATGCTGAGAACACTGACAGTACAGAAATAAATGAAAGCAAATATCATTGCATTGTATCAAATAATAAATACACACTTTTTTTCTCTGAATTGTCAATAGTTCAACTTGTCAAAGTCGTTCAGTCCCAAGCTTAATTGATTTAATAGTTATTAGGCTTTGTGAATTGAGCATTTTAATGTAGCATTAGTTGATTGCAGACCCAAGTGTAATTTAAATATATCCCTGTGTATATAAACCTGACAAAAAGGGGCTTTGTCTCCATATTTCAGAAGCCCACCACGCAGTACTGTGCTAAACATGCATTAAATGATGTAGATATCAAAGAGTTTGCACATCTGTAATGGACAAGGTAAAGTAAGGCACATCAGCAAAAGTTGTAGTTTTTTTTGTGGCCATGTGGACATTTTTAAAGCCATGTTTTATGACATTAGTGATAAGATAGAGCTTATACGGCTTTGGTGAGTTATCACTCTGTACCACCTCAGTCTGAGAGATTATCCTCTTCTCATGGACCACTAACCGCACTAGGCCTTCTCACTGAGCTCTTCAAGCCACAATATAAAAAGCTGTACATTCAGCACAAATGTAATGCACTTAAAGCATGCCACAAGTAAGCACATCCAGCGGCACAATGGGCAGGATATGGCTTTTTCCATGCTTTCACAAAGTGAACAGAGAGTTGTTCCAGTCAGAAAGGGAGCCGCTGTGTCTAGAGATATGATACTTTTGAAGAGGAGTGAAGACATTTTTAATTAATTTTTGACTAACCCTAGCCCTGTACTTACCTTAACAAGGGGATTTTATTTATTTATAAAATGCATTTTGCATTGTATATGCCACTTTATGATTAGTTAGACTACAATGAAAACAACATTGTATGGACAAACTGTGTCACTCAGAGAGAAGCCAAACAGGGGTGATTGAGAAGCTTATAACTTTTTAATAAATGAACAATTATAATTACTTATACTTTGAACACACATACATACTGTATATTACTTTTTATTAACATTTTATTAAATAAGCATGTGATACTGCTTTTATGCAACAGTTCAAAGAACAAATATGTAAATAAGGACAACCAAAGACCCTCTTGTGTGTAGAACTACTTTCATTCTTACCCATTACAAATTCATTAACACCAAGTTACAGCAAAGAAACCATGTTTTGGGCCAGAGATGTCATTGAAATAACAAGGACATTTCATGTCAGTTTGATATTAATTCATAAAATTGTTAAATGCACAAAAAAGTAAATAATACAAATTAAGACACAACACTTCCAGACATCACAACGTTTCTCTGCTCTTGCTCTAGCAAAACCAAAGCCACATTAGAACCACTGCAATGCCTTCCTTATCAATAAGAGTTTTTAACAAATGTTAATGTCGGTAAAGTCTCTATATATTCCTGAATGAATAAGCAATTTGATTAGATCAGTTGAATGCATAAATGAGTAATAAATGACTCATAAAGACAGTCACCCAACGCCACCTACTGGCGTAGCGATGTAAATATCAACTAGAAGGACCCAAATAAATATGCTGGCGCTCCTACAGATTGTACATGAGTCAAGGATCTTGCGGATAAATAGTATTTTAATCAGTGAAGCAAATTGGAACAATGTACACGCAAGGTTGACACTTATAGACTGACACAGAGGGTAGAAACACAGACGCTTAAATACACACACGGATAAGGACATAACTACAGCTGGGGGAAGACAGCTGGGAGTACATCAACTAATAATCACATGGACATGGGAAATACTAAACATGGGCAGAGGCGGACACATGGGGAGCAAAACACAAGGCACACTAAACACAAAGTCTGACATCACCTCCCCCTCCCGGAAGGTGCGTCCTCGCGCCAAGAAACATCTCAAGGGGAGAGGGGGTGGGCAACCTGGAGGCCGGACGGGGCAGAGTCATTGGTCGCCGCCAGGGTGGCTCAGGAGCTCTGGGAGGCCATGGTGGATCAGGACGGTCAGGAGGCCATGGCTGATCTGGAGCTGCCTGCGGCTATGGTGACTTAGGGGCAGCCTGTGGCTGCTGCGGGACGTTTTAGCCCCCCCAAAAAATTATCTTGGGGTAACTTTCCCCTGGCTGGGCTGTGGTTCTTTCAACGGGAACTCAGGGGAACACTTTTGCAGCGTGAGCTCAGGGAGGCGCTCTTGTAGCGCGTGCTCAGGGACTAGATTCGGGATCAGCTCTCCTGGCCGAGAATCAGGAACTGGAATCGGGAACGGCTCTCCTGGCCGTGACTCAGGAACTGGAATCGGCACTCCTGGCCGTAAATAAGGAACTGAATTCAGGAACGGCTCTCTTGGCCGTGACTCAAGAACTGGAATCGGGATAGGCTGACACAGAGGGTAGAAACACAGACGCTTAAATACACACACTGATGAGGACATAACTAAGGACACCTGGGGAAGACCGCTGGGAGTACATCAACTAATAATTACATGGACACGGGAAATACCAAACATGGGCAGGTGCGGACACATGGGGAGCAAAACACAAGGCACACTAAACACAAAGTCTGACAAAATAAGTAAGGTAAGCATAGTATCAGTAATGTCTCTGTATGGAGAGAAACTAAAAGATATTCTGGGTTTTACTGTTAGTCTTCTTGTATTCTGTCCATCTGACTCTGGGCTTCACATTAACCCCATTAACCTTCTGTCTTTTGCATGCTCATATCTCTCTAGGTGCAGGTCCAACACTAATAACCTTTTCAAAGCTTCATATTGCTTGTAAGACAACATTTCCATGCATTACTCACCTGCTCAAGACAGATGTACAGCAAAACATCAGAACATTATTTAAGTCACTTGAATGTTGTTTGTATTTTATATTCACAGCATGCATAACAAAAATATCAGTCATTAAGGTTTATATTAAGCCTTCAAAGAGACATTTTGGGAATGTGCGCTTTCATTCATTGGAGCTTGTGCCACATAAGATCCTAACTTGTACGAGCAACTGGGGAGCAGAAAGAAAAGTAGGCATGCTTCCATCAGTCTCTGACTAGCTGAGACTCAATAAGACTAGCCCACTAAGAGCCCCTCTGTTGCCTGATGGCAGGGCCAGGCAGAGCAGTGTACCTAATGCCCCTGTTTCATTGATCTTTCCCGTAACTGCAGCCCTCCACACAAACCCACACTATCTAGACTGGGGAGTGCTCCTGGGCACCCCCCACTTCAAAGGTGCATATTTACTCTTGGAAATTTAGAGAAAGTGCAGCTGTGGATGCATCCAACAACCACAATCAATAATGGGGCTGGTCCTCCTGACCCACCCTGCTGGCTAATAAAGTGCTTCTCAAGCTTGGTGGTTTTTCCTGCCAGTCTTTTAAGGTCGGCTCCATGCAGCACTTAGAGGTTCCTTTCCTTTACCTCTTCTCGTAAACAGAGTTGCGTGCATGGTTTATTTGTCATAATATTTATTTATTTCGTTTCATTTTTTTCATTTACCTGTAACGTATTTGACAGCTCACCCATTTTGGTAATGTAGTAAATAGCCTACTTCGTCATTTGTTCATTCTCATTGTAAAAAAAAACGTGCATATCTTGACATTTCTGCAATATATGGACCCTTTTCAAAGACTGCAAACGCAGTTTCACAGTAACTCTGTTACTGAAGCAATGTTCTTTGGGGATAAACTTTTACTCAACTACAGTATGATGACTAATCTGGTCTATTTCACTTTTCGCGGCACTTTCAAAGTAAAATGTTCAGTAAGCGTTACTGGTTGGTAGTTGGCAGTTCGGAAATGAAATTTATGAATAAGTTGCGCTATGCTTAGTGGAAATACTTGCCTCTGCATACATTTCTGAAAAAACGTACCTATACTTACGAAAAGCTGCAGTTTCTAGCTGACATGAACACTAGAGGCAGTAAAACTCTCACATTCTGCATGATTTGAAAAGTGATACTTTTGAAAACCCCCCCAAAAAACACTGCAATACGTGCCTGTACCAACCTTATACAAACATGCCCTGGTTACGTATTAATCGTGTGTTTTAGTGCCACTCTCTGGACATTTCACTTTGAAACTGCTGTGATATGTGCAGTAAGGTACATAATTAAGCTTTGCCGAAATTTAGTTTAGTTTTGTGGGGGTTTTTTGGGAGTTTATGTTGAAGAACATTTTTTCCAATGGGGCTATGTTGCAATTTTCACTTTTAGGTCAGCCACTGCTATTGCAGAGGAACAGTTTGAAATGTTAAGGTTAATGTTAGTAGCATTTTACTTGAATAAACACACATCTAGTTTAGGGTATTTTAAAGGATCGCCCCATATAACTATTATGTTTTATTATTGCCAGATGAATGAATATTAAATTGCTAAATATTTAATCCCTCTATTTCATAGTGATTTCACATTCTAAATGAAGCACGCTTGATATCTCCTGGTGTCTAAAGTCTCTTGATTGTCTACCGAAACTTGTTATAAACGCTTTCATTTCTTTCATATTTGGGAATGTGTGGATTATGCGTTTTAGCAGATCTTTCTCTCTCATTTTGAGCAAAGTCTCATGCTGAGATCCATATAATCATAATTGTCTCTGACACTTCACTGAAACAAATGTGTATTAAGGCAGAGGATTGGGATGGGCCCTCTGCAGCAGTGAAATTGAGACAATCAAAATCTTTTGTAATTATGTGCAACAATATTCTAATTACTGATGATTACAGATACTCCATGCAGCTTGCTTTCCCTGTAGGCAACAATTAGAAAAATATATATCAGCTGTGTTTTTGTCAATCATTTCATTTATAGTTGAGCCTGTTAAAGTGGCACAGTTGGAAATTTATTTTAGAACAATGAAAATGCGATTGTCCTCTTTGTGCAGACTTGTGTTTAACTTTAATACAGCTTACTGAAGTCAAAATGCTAAAAATGGCCTTCATTTGCATAGAAGATATCTGCAGCACTTGTGAAAGAATTTCCCAATTTTCCCTAATTAAGCTCGCAAGATGGATTACCCAACCCCCCTTATTTAGAAAGAACACAGATACAACCCCTATACTGTGAAACAACATCTGTCTGCAGATCTCCAGACAGGAATTCATAACAGTGTCTTCTGTTTTTAGTTTGAGCGAGTAACAGCGCACCCTTATGAACCCATCGTATTTATGTATGGAGTTAACTATGTGTACTAAATGGACCCTCATAAAGTTCTTTCAAGTGTGTTTATGGATAATGTTATTAGTGGCATTAAGGGAAACAGATCAGGCCTTTTTTTTCTCACATTTGACTGAATCGTTTTACTGAAAACCCTTGAGGAGCTTAATAGCGTTGAAGCTAATAGAGTCAGATGTGAGAAAATATAGATTCTTCTTATATAGTTTATAGTGTCATTATGGCTCAGGCTCAGTCATGCATCCCTATCAGTAATCCTGACTATTGAATTATTCTCTTTGACTTTCTCTTTCTTTATCTTTCCCTATTCATATCTCTCTGTCTCCCTGTGCTTGTCTTACATGTTGACAGCCGCTTGTTAATAGGTATCAGTTTGCAGTGAGTGAGACTAGAGGGATGTGTGGTAATCATTTTCATCTCAGCACTGTTGGCAGGCTCTTCTCTCTCACTATGCCGGCAGACACTTGCCATTGAGTGGCTGTCAGGCAGAAAGGGTGTGTGGGATGTGGGAGCAGGTAGCACGGGTCATGCTCCTTTCTCTCCAAAAGCCGCTCCAGCTAAAACCTTAAGTGGTGTTTTAGCTACCTGCACTGTCACAGCTGACACTCTCCACTTCTATAACGAGGAGACCACCGGAGCTGCAGCCAACTCTTATTACCTCTCTACCGCGGTCACGTCTGCCAATATATGTATGTCTGTGTGCATATGTGGTAATGGCAGGACATTACTGTCACATCCCTCTTCAAACAAAACCATTCCCTCATTTTTTCAGTCGTATTAAAAAATTGCATTAAATAGTTTTTTCTTTTTTGTTAATGTGATTGAGCTAAATCATCAAAATGCATGATTGACTTTAAATAATAATTTATACATACATACATATGTGCACCTAATTATACAGTGCATTTATAATACTCATACTCTTTACAAGTATTATATTTAATATTATTAGTAAATTATAAATACTAGGAAAATGACATCTCTTAATATTCAGAAATGATATTTACTATGCATTCTGGTACTATAATTATATATATATATATAGTATTTTAAATATTGTAATGTTATATATTATATAGTATTAATATATAGTATAATTATATAGTAAATATATGTGTGATTTAATTATAGTACCAGTATGCATAGTATATATAATATTGAGATATGATATACATATACAAAGTTTATAGTTGTGACTTTTTTTGTTTATTATTGTTTTATTGTGCTAGTTAGTCATATTTTTGTTAATCAAACTATATTTAATTATTAAATCAATGATAATTATTTAATAATTATAATACATGTTTATACAAAACACTTTTACATATGAATATAATAAAGTAACCATATATAAGACAAAGTAAATAATGTGTGAGTTTTTGAAATGATATACATGCATATATTTCACAAAACAAAATTGTATTAATTAGTATATTTTTTTGTCTACACATATTTTCTTTTCACAGTCATGCTCCATAGCATATTCATGTCTGACAGCAAGGCAAAGTTTCACTTGTCCTGAAAAGCAAACACATGTTCCTTACACACATAAAAACACATGTCCACTCTCCCATGTATCATCCTCACATATGCGCCTGCTGTGGCACCTCTGAATATATAGAGTGCAGCCTCATAAATGGATCACATCAACAATCCTTCAGGCTACATGTCTGGAGAGGGTTTAGTCAATGAGCAGCGAGTGAGTTGTTGTACGGCACAATCGGAGGCACTCTGTCATCATTGACTCCTTTGCAGCTGTGACGGATGTGCTGCTGAATAGCTGGTGGATCTGGTTAAACACGATGAATGAAAGATTTACAGCCACTGGTCAGCAAGGTTTACAGAGGTCCCCGCAATGCTCCACTGGTTTGTTTTGTGTTCTGCTCTGCGTAGTGTTAAAGCCCAGGCAAAGTGCTGAGGTGGTAATTGGCCCTGAAAACCCGGAGCAAAAGGTGACTTTGAAGCGAAAAAAAGGCAATTTATTAGGATGACATTTTGGACTTCTTACTGATGAGGGGGGCAAGCATTGCTTTGTGGCAGTAAATTGACATTCATCTGCTGGCAATATGTTAAAATTGTGTTGCTCTAAAGGTTGTTGTGCTGACTTTGGTAAAGTGGGGACACCAAAAAACCCATTTGCCAAGAAAGTTAGGAAAATCACTTTTTAGATGCTGTTTCCTAACTTTAACTTTTTTTTTTTTTTACTTTACGGCCCAGGATTTGACTTCCATTACTTCATACTAATAAATTGCTTTTAATCTTAAAATAAGAAAATTCACCATGATTTAAATACACATTATTATGTAAAATATACATAACATCATTTAAAATCTAATTAAAATGAGAAAGACATTCAGTATCTATAGTGTGAAATTAAATATGTAGTGTTTCATATAAAAAATCTATTTTCTTCTGTGAATCTGCATTATTATTATCACTATGTATTAATACCAAGTGCCTTACACCTGTGCACTAATCATGCAGTCTGTTATGCATAAGTGATGCATTTAGTTAATATATGGGACATTAATTATACAATAAAATACATTCACTATGTAAGTGAGAATCAGTCAAAAAATATTTGTTTGTCCTGAAACTGCAAGCAACAGTGTGTATTTCTCACTAGAAACAAAAAAGAAGAAAACAAAGACATTCTGCTTGGATGCAGTAGACACTCCCAGTGTTCCAGTTACTCCCTGACAATTATTCTGAATTAATGCAGGTTCTTCCCCAAGTTCAACAAGCAAAGCCCTCCTAGTGTACGCTGTGTTATCTAGCAACAAAACTAATTAGCAATCAAAATCTCAAGCTGCTCCAAGAGGTTATCTCCCTAAACAAAAACTGCATATGAAAGAGAACGACGAGTTGTGTGGATGCGAATTGGCTTCTGCTCGATATGTTACAAGCTCTCGCGACCCAGACCCACAATCTTTTGAGGGATACCCTCAAGTTCACAGCAACAAATGCACTCAATCACTAAGGGAAAAGCGTTTTCTCTCAGTAGACCAATTACTGGTTTCTAAAAGCCTGGGGCGTCCAGCAAACTTTGACACTTGGAAATAAAGACCAATCTGAGAGAGAAACATAACGGCTATTAAAATCTTTATAATTCTACAAATCGCAAGTGATTTGTTTTGCCCCGTGGCTTGTTCAGATAGATGCTTACCACTATTGCAGGGGTCATGAGAGTACCACAATGGAGGAGAGCAAGCTTATTTTTATCACTCAGCCTGAAAGGAAAGGCTGGTCTTTTTTCATGTGCCGGGTGCCTGAAACAGTCAAAGATCTCCTGTGTGTCATAATTGCCTGAAGTGAGGGAGCAAAGGCCCACGAATCCTGATAGAGGAGGGTGTCTTTCATCAGGGCATCGGAGTCAGAACTTCTTTTAAAGGATCATTGTCCGTTGAGGATTTTGCACCATGTTTTGTATATAATAAAGCACTTTGAGAGAGATGCATGAGCGAGTAAACTCCACTCTTTTTTTCCTCTGGTGCAGATGCCCTTTCATTCTCTTACACAAATTGATTTCCAAAAACTATCATGGTGCTGTTGGTGTTGTTGTTGTTGTTGCTGCTTTCATTATTCTCGCAAAGAGTTAATATTTCCCTCGAATTAATTACATTTTACAAGTTAAACATTGCACTTTTCCAGATGCTATGTGAATTAATTAACCATTTACATAGTGGCGTTAGATTACTTATCTCAACAAAGTGAAAGCCCAAAGTGCCAGAGAGGGTCATGTAATTATGTATAAAATCACTCCAATAAAACATTAGCGTGTTAACTTTTGGAGTGCTCACACTCAGCTTTCAACTCCACATAATATAATTAGGAATCTACTTTATAAAAGCCTGAAATTAGATGCAGACATTAACAGTGTATGGGCTTATCCTGTGATGGTTTTAGGTTAAGAATGCCACTCTAACTCTGGCTGCCTCGCCGCTGGAGAGCTGATAGGCCTTCTGATAGGCCCTCTGGAAGCAGATGAGGGCCCTGAATGAGGAGCCTCTCATACTCCTCTCTCTAATCACTGCCGTGTCCCCTGTGCCCAGCTGATGGACCACATGGGTCGCAGGAAGGGTGTCCCACCCATAAATCAGAAGGCTTGGGTGACAGCACACAAAATAGGTGAATTGTTCTTGGGATCCCAGGCCGACGACCATCCATGTCTCCGGAACACACGCTCCACCCCACCGCGCTGTATTTTTTTCACAGGGGGGATCATACAGATGCCACCAAAGCAGCTTCTCTAACCCCCTCTCCCATCTGCTCCCACCCCTATGACTCCGTTCAGCCAAGCACCAGCTATGAACTGCTTCCAGAGTCAGTTACTGGTGTAATTGAAAGTGCTTTGTCATGGCTTTCAGGCCAACACTGATGGATGTGAAGTTGAATGAGCTTTAGGTTTTGTACAGGGGGAAGTCGGGGGGAGATTTATCATCTCTGACTCGTGAGGCCACCAGGAGCCATTGAAAGCGCAACCTCCCTCTACCTTGCTGTGATCTGTTAATTATAACTTAGTTAACCTGGCCCGCTTAAATCACTCTGCTATATCTTGTCTGGCAAAGTTAAAGGGGGATATCAGCTTTTCTTTTTTTTTTATTCATTTCATTTTTTTTTTCACTCAGTAAATGGAGGAACGAAAAAAATACAATTGGAATTTAATTCTGCTTTTTCTTTGTGTTGCAACTAGGGAGTAATAGTCATGTAATGGAACCTTTATCATCTCCAGATAAAAACAAATATATTGTGGAAAAACCATGTAAAAAAAAAAAAATGAGTACATAGAAGCATTACCAATCAGGTATATTGTACTTTCAGCCAGTCACCAAATAAACCCTGATAAGATTCTTAGGACCCAACATGTAGAATACTTAATTTAGTAAAAATATTGCCATGGCATATTGATTCGTTGTTAAATAATTGTATGTTATTAAACAATTATATATTATACCTTTATGTTTTTGCTAAGAAGAAAATATCCAACTACAATATACAGTACAAAACAATTAGCTTAGCAACAAGACAAATACTGTTATATATTTATACTAAAGTCCTCTGAGGTCATTTGCACAACAGTCACTAATTAAGGCAGAAGATGACAAGTTTGGCTTTTGAAATGAGAGAAATGAAAGTTGTGCTGGTTTCAGTTACTCAAGTGACTGATGTACAGTGTTGATTATTACGAAATATTAGATTGTGCAATTACCAATCAGAAAAGAGTATTCTATAGAGCTATATAATCATATCATTCAATATCAATTAAAGGGATTGTTCACCCAAAAGCAAAAATTCTGTCAAAAGCGCTATATAAATAAAAGGGATTGATTGATTGAACGCATATTGTGAATGCACGTCGACTGACACCAAAGAGAAGATATTGAATAAAGTATTCTCTTAGCTGCATGAAATTAAGGTTGAACCCCCGATGTCACATGGACTATTTTAACGATGTTCTTGCTACCTTTCTGGGCCTTGAACATGGTAGTTCCGTTGCTATCTATCCAGGTTCGGAAAGCTCACGAAACAATGGTGAGTAACTTTCCCTTTAAGTAATACAATAATACAAGAACTCCAAATATTCTCCAGACATTCAGGAATGAAGAAGTGTGGCGAAAATGGACTGTAAAATCAAAGTCAAAAATTCGCATATAGCCTGTATAGCTTTGTGGGTGTTATGTCTAATTTCAAAAGCACATTCATTAGTTAAGCAGTTAAAAAGTACAACTTTCATGACCCACAATGCAAGGCTCAGGAAGTCAGTGCGTTCTCATTGTCTCCTTATTAGAGCACGCCCCCAGCTGCCTCAGCCCTGGCGAAGGGCCAAAGCGGGGCCAGCTTTGCTCTGATCTGGGCTTCTTTGTGAGGCGAGGAGTGTAGAAGTTTTGCTGGGGCTGCTGTCCTAGAGCCATGTTGGAATGTTAGAACAGCAGAGGAGGTGCAGAGGAGGGATGTGACCCTGCCGTGTGATGTGTGTGCAGGGGTCATGCCGTGAGGTTAGCCAGATTATAAATAAAGCCGAGCTTGATCTCTTTGCCATGGCGATGAGGAGACGCAGAAAGGTGAATGCCAGAGCTGGAAGCAAAGTTGTAAAAGCCCACCCGCACTTGCTCCAAACCCTTGGCTCAAGGCACCGAGGCAACATATGTGAGATGGATGTTACTCTATATGGTGCTGGGTAGAAAAACCCAGTAGAGGCCTGTACCGAAAACGTGTCCTGTAGGCTTCCTAACCCTAAGTGCTCCAAAATTGGTTCGAGAATGATATTAAATGTTAAAGGTGCTATCTGCAATAAAGATTCCAGTTTTTCAATAGTTGCGTCTCACAAGGAATGTAATCCAAAGAAAAAAGGGCCTTGTTGTATAGTTCTCGGCGCTCATGGGAGTAGTTTTTACATTCCTTGAGAAACCCAGCTGGAATGCTAAGTCACAGAAGAGGTTGTCCAAAGCTCATTTCTTTGGCTAAAGGCAAATAAGTGTGGGAGGTGAATAATTTTGGGTCATTGCGTGAATGTAGTTCATGGACAGAATCAGATAAAGAGCTACACTATATCGCATACACCAAGGCCCAACTGATCCAAGGAGACAGAGAAAGATAGAAAAAGTGAGCAGCAGTGGCTAACAAAATCAACACTACCTCAACTAGCCTTCTGAATATACCCCTGATGTAAAAACATTTTCTTTCATAATTCTTAAAGTGCAAGCATCCGATAACTATGTTTTAGTCAAGTGCAGTTTTGACAACCTGCTAATTATATACTCAGTGTGGCGTTGTCCAGCTTTGTGTTACATGTCATTTAGTCTGTTCTTAAGAATTAAGAAATCCCCCAAGTAGAAATGGATAGACTGTTACCTTTGGGAAAATTAGCATGGTAAATGAATATTAACTTGCAGATGGTTGGGTATAGGGCACAGCAGTAGCTCCTAACTAACAATTGATTAACTTGTAAATTCCCATCGCCCAGCTGTTGTTCAGGCTGTTTACCATAAAGAACAGAAAAGGGGGGGCAGAGAGAGGATCCAGATGCTACGGGGACAGAGGCAAAGGCAATCTGTCATTGTTGAGAACTAACACTGATGGATGCTGCTTTGAATGGGTATTGGTTTTAGTTAAACATGACAGAGTGAAGAATGATATGTCATTGGTCACACAGGTCTGACAACAACTCGGCACCGGGTTTATTTTCTGCCTTAGACTTCCTGACAATATAAAAGCAGCAAGTTAAGTCAAACAGTTTTCTTTTTTCCATCCTTTTCTTTTTTTTGTGAATGAGTGTAGGTAAGGAGAAACAAAATGACTAATGATGTTGTATCATAATAAATATAAATTTTAAGTTTGCATTTTAAACACATTTCACAGACAGGGCTTGGACTATGCCATAATAATAAGGCTATTGTTCAATTAGGACTTTTATTTTTTAAATAAAAAAGTTATTTTTATAAGCATGCATAGATAAATGATAAATCAGTGCAAGTTTATTTCATTTGAAACAGACTTACATTTTAGTCTAGGAGTAGGCTTAAGCCTTGTCTGTGAAACCGGGGGTTAAACTTTAAACTGTAATGATTATAGACATATAGACAAGTAAGTTTTTTTCAAGTAAAAAAACCCCAAAACAATACTTAAAAAACCATAAAAGATTTTTTTTTATTAATATTTTTATTCAGCCAGAATGAATTAAATTGATCAAAAATGGGACTTTTATAACATTTCTATATAAAAAAAATTATAAACTGTTGTTTGAACTTTCTATTAATTAAATTAACATTTGTGTATATAGTTTTGCTTATAAACCTTTTAAATAAAAAAGTTTGATAGTTTTAATTCCTAACAAAAACAAAAAAATACACTTTATTAAAAGTCTGGAATACACATTGCGACATCCCTCTAAAAACACTGAGCTGATGTGTTATAGCGCACACATGGGAAATACATAATTTGGATGAAACCCTAAGATCAGCACAGCTCGGCTTCCAAACAGGCCAGAACGAGTCGTGAAGCATTGGATGGTCTGCTGCACCTTGACACCCTGACCCACAGTTCCTCAGGGTGAGGCCAAGTACATGTGGACCTTCCATCCAGCTGCACAGGATCAGACGTACAGCATGTGAGAGACACCGCTAGGGACCCTGCATGACAACAAGCCAATCCATGACCCGACAGGCAGGCCTCCTAAGCCGGCCCCAGGTGACGTCTGGCCAGCCAAACACAAGGGCAGAGTCTGGGGAGTGTCTCCATGGGATTGTATAAACAACACTTCTGCAGAACTCATCTCCCACTGGCTGCCAAATCTCGTTAATGTTTCATCTCCAAACCTTAAGAGTATCAGGAGTCATAGCACATATTTGAGGAGGAAAATACAGATGATGGGCCGCAGTTGTATTTTCTTGCCTTTCATACACTGAAAACACCCTGGGTTTGCTACAAGCAAACGATTAAGTCATTGTTTTGATAATACATGCCAATTAACAAACCAACATCTATTAAAACAATACTAATCATAGAAGTGTAGCTATTTTTCCGATTTGTTATATTACTGTAAAATCTATCTTTATGCTAATGCTGAATAAATGACACACCAGCCAATATATTTACCAAATACACATGTATGCGAAAGCTACATGGCATCATTTCATTCTAAGTGTATGTTGTACAAATGAGCACTGTCAGGTCACATTGGAGGTTATTGGAAAAAGGTCGAGTAAAATGTTAATTCATGTTAATATGGCAATTATATCAGCGTAACTAAAATGCACAACAGATCATTATTCAGGTATTGCTTGTAAACCACAGATTTTACATTGCAATACATTGACTGAGTGTAAAACTATTTTCCCTTTCGGTGGTGTACTGGGAATTGTACTTTAGGAAACTGTATGGCATTCTTTGCAAATGCATATGTTTTCTACCTAAACAGTGGGGAATTAAAGAAAACTAAATAGCCCGAACTGTAGGCGGATGTGAGATGCGGCCCATAAAGAGCGGAGAGCTCTCTGATCGAAGCTCTTGAGGCTGCGCTGCTCTCGGACATAACCACCAACGGCAGCAGGTGAAAGAGTACAGGAAGAAGGACTCACTGCTTTGGTCGAAAGGTAGATGGATGAAAAAAGAAAAGCAGCTGAGAAGCTTTTCAGCCAGGGAGCTTCAGATGGGAAGACCCTGGAGGAAACAGGAGAAAGCCATTAATAACCACAGTATCACGGTGATCTATTTGCATGGATGAGCTACAAGCGGATAATGAACTAGCCTTAACGTCTCTTCTTTTCTCAGCGTAGCTGTCTCTTTGCCTCCTTCCAAGCTTGTAGCGCACCACTGGGAGAGCTCTCGCCTGTACAAAACAGCATGACAAATCAATGCCTTCTTCCAAAATCAAGGGAAAAGGTTATTCTCTGTCTCCACGGGATTCGGCGTTCCCCTGTATCTTTTACCCTCCCCTTCTCCATTTAAAACCAAACAAACCTCAGTCTTGCCCACACTCCCTAATTAAGAGTAGGGCAGTGGGGTGTTTTTTGTCTTTTTGGTTACGCTTGCAGTGCTAGTGCGGGGAGTGTGAAAACAGATCTGATGGACCGCATGCCCCCGGCTCTACTCCGCCCAGGCTCCAGCAGGTACGGCAGAGTGATTGACAGCTCTCAGGTCAGCCACCCATCTTCCAGACTGTTGTAGGGTGGGCGTTAAAGAGATTTGGAATGCCTGGGACCCTGATTGCTTTATAGCTGGGCTGTCAGAGCCATTGTATGGGTTGGTATTATTAGGGTTCGCCATCTCTCCCCGTCTGGGAGGCGTCACGTTCGCTGCTCTCGACATAAAGAGGCAACACCACACCATTTATATCTCTTCTTTCTCTTTGGCTGAAAGAAAGAGAGAGGGAGAGAGGGTGAGAAAGAGAAATAGAGAAAAAAGAAGAAGGGAAACAGAATCGTTAGCGTCCCTTGGGAAAGCAACCAAATGCGTTGGAACTCACACCAAACGTTCTTTGTCTTTGACAATACAGAATTTTCAATCAATACTGCAGCAGCTTGTGCAAAATACACAGATTCAATCAAGCTTATTTTTATTAAGAGGTGAAAAGTCAACAAAAATTGTATTTGTATTTATTTAATTAATACTTAGCATCCTGCAATCTTATAGTTAATGGAGAAATTTAAGCAAGTAGTAATTTCTTGACAGATTTACATATTATTTTGGAATTTTACTCCAACCACATCATATGCTAAAGATTCAAATTCCTCCCCTATTATTATTAAACTAATTTTATGTTAAATGACATAAATGTTAATAATATCTGTAATAAGCAACACATTATAGTATGCATGTTGCATTTAGAAAATAGTAATAATTAAGAAAAGCAAAAAACATTCCTGCAATAAACATTTATGTTAATTTATAACACAACATATGTTAACAAGTTCTTCCTGTGGCAGATAGTATTCTGTAGTCCCCCGTTGTTCCTGCAGGTAAAGATAGTGTGCATCGGCCCAAAAAAAAAAGGAAAAACAAGCAAGAATACATGTTCTTTTTTTACCCCCATCTTCCCTCCTCTCTTAATTCCCCAGACGGGGATGACAGACTGACAGGTTGCTGGAGGTCAGTGGAGCAGTGGCCCTTCTCTCCCTGGGACTGGGCCGATAGTCCATATAGGTCCCCGACACTCCTGGCTTCCTTGTGTTTTTTTGTTGGAACCCTGCCGATGACTCGACGGTGTACCAGCCTCCTTGGAGAGATGACAATGGGCGGGGTGCTGCGTTGCCGACTCACACCTTTCTGGTCAACGCCTTTCTGCGCCCCAGTGGGGTAAGCCGGGGCCAGCACCACTCACTCACTCAGCCTATCCACCCCCCTTTCCCGCTAGCACATAGGACATCCCGGCTTCAGCTGGGCCCCGGCGCCCTGGCACGGCAGCCCTGTGAGATTTCCCAGGATAAGGCGTCTGAGATGCCGGTTCAGAGCTGCGAGTCTGGGCAGGGCCTGAGAGGGGCGGCGGCGCGCTGGGACAACCCAGACTGTGGCTGCAGATCATGCTCCATTATGTTTGGACTCAGGGGGTGTGAAAGCATTGCGGTCCCCAACGTCTCTCCTCCTAAAAGATCATCAGTTGGCTGTAGCTGGAGGCGACTGCGGCCCCCTAATTCACTTCATTATCCCCATGTCTTTGTTTGGGCTTTTTGGGATGTGCTTTTGTGGTATGCAACGTTACCTTATAATCTGTGACGTCTGGCGGCTTCTCTGACAGAAAACGTGTGAGGAATAGGTGGTAGCGCATCCGGTGCTGACACCGGTATTGATTCGAACAAGTCGTGACTCCTCCGCCACGTGTCTGTATGTCTTTTCATCTGAGAAATAAGTGTTAGTCTCTTCCTCACTGTACTCCATTGTGTCCTCAGCAGTTGCCATATTGATTTTGTTTTTTCTTTGAGTCCTCCCATTGTCTGTGCCCTTTACCGCTGGGATTAATCTAATTGTTTATCTCTGAATCTTTTTCCTGCCTTCACTCCCTTCTGCCTCATTATGTGCCAAGATTTGACAAGTTGAGTCTCCACACTCTCCAATCGCATTTTACAACATGTCGATCTTCAGAACACTACAGATGGCCTGCCTCTCAGCAGACCCTCCCACATGGAATGTAACAAACATGACAACGCTGCACATTCTAACATGGCAACACGCATACACGTTCACACGCGTACACAAACACACATCCACACTGGCATATACTGTTGGATGCACTCGAGCACACACACACACACGTAAGCAAGCGTTCGCACAAGCAACACGTTGCAAGATGCAGACGCACACAGACGCACTGACCAACCCTTCGCATTAATACAGGGTTGGAAATAAAAAATCTGCTTTTCCTCACATCCCTGTGAATTTCTAAGAGAAATTCCAGTGGGTGCACTCGAGGAGATGACAATATGCGCAACATCTCTGAACGCTTGTCAGTCCGCGTGGTGAAGTCGACGGCATTGTAAGCGCACAATGCTGAAGAAATATATAAATAATGCCAGCCAAAAAGACACAACTGTCAAAGAGCTCCGTCTCTCCAGACTGAGGGGACGTACAGGCAGCGATCTTTTTCCACTCGCTTTGTGTTTCATCTTTTTTTCCTCTCCCGTTGTTTTTTTCAACAGCATCCCGAACGCTCTTTTGCCCATGGAAGCCCTGTGGTCAGGTTTTATCAGTGAGTTAACTCTACAGAAGTGGGCCAGATCAATACAGGCATTCTCTGAGAGACGGGGTGCAGTCGGAGCCTTGTGCATGTAGATATGTGTGTGCGTACCAGTGCCTTCAGGAGCAGATCGATGGGCTGACAGGGGCTCCGCTTTGTTCTCACACAGTGCTCAGATGTTCGACGTGCTTTACATGATTGCTTAAAGGTTTTTGTTTGCCGTCTTGTTTGTTTGCTACATACTTTTTTCTGTCTGCTTATTCTTCATTATGCACTTTGCTAGCATAACAGTTTTTATTGTCAGGTTTCCTCTTTATAATAAAAGACTTCAGATGCATGGCAAGAACAATGGGGGGACTCTTGTATTCTCGAATAGTAAAGCAGTGGAAATCTGAGCACAGTGCTACATGTCAAACAGTATTGGATGTAGTGATGTACAATTGACCCTTTGCTAAACCTTGGTTTATAATGTTACGGAAAAACTGAACCTTAGCAACTGTTGCCATCTGACATATTCTCATCTTTTCCTCTATGGACAATGGAAATTGTCCAAAAATACAAACATTCTTTTCAGATTTTCCTATAAATGTGTATTTCAAATTGTGTATTAAGTCATTTGAGTGTAGAAAGTTCACAGTACCTTGATATGTGATAGGATTAATGAACTTTTCTTTCTTTTTTCAGTTGACTGTAAGAAGCATTTGGCTCTATTAGAAGTCTCTACAGCTTTGTTAGCAGCCTTTTTTTAAACGCGTTACTGCGTAATTTAACTACTGTAAAATAAGAAAAATATCCAATCGGTTTTTAGCACTTTAGGAGCACATTTTGCACACAAAAAAACACGTATTAATCTTGTTAATTACTATGGGATGCTCTACAAAACTCATTTGAGTTAGTAACAGTAACAAAGAGGGGTGGAGGTAAGAAAAGGGTCAACTGCACTTTCATTTGATTTGTTATTTAGATCACAATTGACTGCAATTTACTATTTTCATAAAAGAAAATTAATGTATATGACCCCTTCATGCAAGGTGTCACAATTTTTGCAACATAATCATATCTACCCGAACTACTTTCAAAATAGTAAACAAAATCAACAGGCCTCTTGTACACCAAAAACGAGATGTAGTCCAACAAAATTCGCCCACTCCACTTCTAAACAACTGTCATAATAAGTGCTTGCGAGAGTGGCTGAAGATTGAGAATAAGTGTCCGCATACTTGCTTCATCTGAAGAACTATTTTCGTCCCCTGACAGGGTTGGCCTTTGACATCCTTTGTCATCTTTTGAGACTAAAGAATTTTTTTTTTTGTGCCAAATTCACCCACTTCTACCGTGGCACGCACGGTCACCTAAAGCAAGTTAAGCACTTGCCTCTCTAAATAAGCTGCCTGAAATTACTTCCAATAAGAATTTGTGTGCGTAGGCTGGCCCTCCACTGAAAGGCGCTGACCACCGAGGACAAGTAGGTGTCAATAGATCTAGTCTTCGAGCCTGTGAGACTTTGAGAAGCATGAGCTCTTCTTCGGGCCTTAATAAGACAGCACAGATGCGCCCTTGTCTGAGCGTGGCCTTTGTGTCTTATTGTACTTTGGCCTCCCAACCACAGAGCCCCCTAACGGGGCAGGGCCGGGACCACGTTGGCTGTGTAAGAGGGTCTCATTAAGAGAGGCAAACGAAAACCGGGGTCAAGGTACATAAAGGTGCCCTGAGCTAAGGAGCATGCCGCTAAGATGAGCTAGGAGCTTCTCCACAGTCCAGGGCCGCCCCTCCAGACCTCTGGCCCTCCCTGCCGTGACCTCCTATCTCCAGCATTATTTGATGAAGCGGAGCTTGATAATTATTTTGCGCGGATGGAGAAGAGGGCAAGGGTGTGAAAGGAGAATGTCATTCGGAGGGAAAGGATAGCAGGGGATGACAGAGAAGAGAAAGAAAACCAGAAGAGGAGAGGAGAGAGAAGAGAAAAAAAAAAGATCAAAAGCGGGCCTTTCACTTTTCATGCCTCAGAAGGCTCCAAAGAGGATAAGGAACAATCAGGCCTTGGGTCTCCTGTCCTCTCTAGCAATTAGACTCAGCTGATGAAGTGAATAGGATGAATGGCAGGGTTCAAGGCCTTTCTAGGATTCACACAACAGGGTGTGTTTTTCCCCTTCTCCTCCTTTATCTCTTTCTCCCCTCCGAGTGGCACAAATGCAGCTGAAATATTTCCAAATGAAGACAATGTGGTCCAAGGTGCCAAATCTTAATCACGGTGGCTGATGAGACTGAAGAGGAGAAAGAAAAGAGGGGAGGGAGGGAGAGAGGGTGTGAGAGCTGCTCAGGAGAACAAACACATACATTCAATGCAGTGCATCTTTGCACCTTATCAAACCCCTCTACCCCACCCCAAAAAAAAAAAGGGATTTACGTCTCAAAATCCCTTTTGTGTGTTTGCCGTTGTTCGGGTATACCAAAGAAAACAAATAAGAGCGAGGGAAAAATGTATCTCTCGCATCACGACCAGTGCTCTAGACTGAATGCACCTCGCAGATGGCGCTTTGTCTGAAACTGATAGTACCCTGAAAATCTGGATGTGAATGTACGGCGACTACAGATTCTAGGCATTCTAGGACAGATAATATTGCATTTACTACTCAATCCCGGAAATAAATGCCACATTGTAAATTCGCATGTGCTCCGTAATGACCGGGGATGGCGGAATTCTGCAAAATCCGCAATAACAATAAACACAGCAATCAGTCTCCCTTTAACCTTTACTCCCTTTTTTTCTAGATCATTCCTCCTATTCTATTTCATTTAACCCAAACTTAATTTACCATGAGCGAGAGGCTTTTTTTTTCCCACCAACCCCTCTGGTGTGTTTTTTCAGCCATTCCTAATACAGTATATGGCAGTAAATGGCTCCGGAGGCCCGGTCCATACCGCCACACTGCACTAAAACCTTAAGATGCTTAGTGATATTCTTTAATCTGGCCCACTGATAATGTGTTTAAAGGAGCAATTCAGCTTTCCAAACTTTGAGGGTTCAAAGTCTCTGAGGCATGGGGTCAGAATGCCAATGAGCTAAATAAAGAGTAGCCAGAGTGGGCTTTGGGAAGGATTTGAAACTTGGGCTTCTCAATCTCTTTGATCTAAATAGAGTTTCAGGCCACAATGATGCAGAATATCAAATGCTAAGAACTGCGACTCAGCCCGCATTTGCTGTGTTTGGTATGTTGAAGCCACGGAATGCTCAATAGTGTTTACATAATGAGCTTATTTCAGCGGTACATTTGGGTCGGGGGGTATTTTTATGGCATTGAAGAGAAGGAGAGAGAAGAGAAGAGAAGTTAAGTTGCTCACATAATGGACTGGCTCTTAATTGTGCATCCTAAAAGAGCTCATATACTTCATTATTTATTAGTAACTTACATTAAGAATAAGTATTCTGTCTTTAATGGTGCACTCCTAATCTTTACAGGATATAATACATTACAGTGAAGTGCTCCTCGTATTATTGGTAAAAAGTCTATTGTTATTATTAATACTATCCTTAAATGCTGGATTAAATTAGTAATTTCTCTGTTAATTGAATCATCAGAATGTCGCAATCAGCGCAAACTAATTTATTTCGTTTTTCAGCCTTTAATTGTCATTGAGCAACAAAGTGAACAAATAGACCATTATTAACTCGTAATTGACAGAAAGAGATCATGCATAACAGCTTATTTCACAAAACAATACAATATTTGTTTTTTTTTAATTAAAAAAAGCACTGTAATTGTTTAAATCAGAAGTCACCTTTTCAACAAGAAAGTATTTACAAGTGCAAATAAGGTTACGGCTCTGTTAGAATAAACCTAAGCTTGGAAGTGTATGTGATTACACATGTTAATATTAATTTGACTATTAAAAGCACTTCAGTCTCTTAGACATTTTGATTTATGTTATTTTGTTACATAACCCCCCTCTCTCTCTCTCTCTAAGTGTGTAAGTGTATATAATGGACAAATAAATCAGGCAAAGTACAATTATAGTAATTAATTATAATAATTAATTAATTTAGGTCACCAAACTGTGTACTCCAGATCAGATCATGTAATATCATACCCCCATATATCCTAAAACGAACCCATTGTTTTAAATGACAGAGTCATTGATTCCATAATTGTACTTGCAGTTTGTGTGAAGATCATTCCGAATAACACCAATGATATGTGAATGGGAAGTGAGGATGCTCTAGATAATAGCTGTCTATTTTTAATTGTTCACATATTTTTTCTTTTCCTCAGTGACATGGCCATTACTTGGCAGTCAACACTTATCGGCAAAATCGTCCAGGATTAATGGTCTAACTTGGGCTGGTAAAAAAATGTTGAAGTTGTCCCGATTATCAGTGAAGGAAAAAGAATAATGGTTATTTGTCATTGTGTTAGGCTGAAAGAAAGAGTAATCTAACAAAACACAAAGTTAAGTACACTATTAACCCTTCATCGGGAACATATTTAGTGGGGGAAGAGGATGCCCAGATTGCTTTGTGTACGGCTCTGTTGCTTTTCTATAGTTGCCAGTGGTGAGGCTTGAAAAAAAGGACATAGGGTCATCTCAATCTCCAAAAAATGACCAAGGTTAGTGCCTATTCAAAATTAGGACCTATATCATGACATCACCAGATAATCACATTGAAGCACATAGCATATGAAAAGCTTATTTTGGAACGAAGGACGTGAAGAAAATTAGCATGTCCAAATGTATCTATCATCAGGGTTTACCAATGTAGCTTGTTTGTCAAAATATACACAGCATTCAATAACTACAAGTATATACACATAAATATCAAAACTAATATTTATAAATGCATGTTTAATAAGGATGCTATCATACAAAGAAAGTCTGATTTGATGCTCAGGGTTTACTTTATCAAGCCCTTAGTTGAATTCAGATGCATTATCTGACAATAAATGATACGAATCAGTTATAAGATTTCCCAGTATGATATTTAAAAGCGCTGAACACTACCGCCTGTAACCATGGTCACCCCAGCATGCCCCACAGGACAGACAGGTCGTGACTTCCTGAGAGGGGGGCTATCTGCATGGCAGTGTTTCCTCTTCATCCCAGCCGCAGAGAGCAGCCATGTCCCTGCCTCATTAATCTTTAACAATAATTTTTCTTGTCTCCCTCCTTGGAAGTATCTATTAGCTGCTCACTGCTATCTGTTTGTGGGCTATTTTCTTCCCTTTTTCCCCATGAATGTTTGATATATTGGAGAGAGAATGATTGTTCACTGCAACGAGGCCAGCCCATGGCCCCAGTAAGACAAATTGCTCTATAACGCCTAAATGGCAGTCAATGATAACTCATTGTAAGGAGTGTAAGTGACTTCCAATGGAGTGGCTGGAGAAACTGAGAGTAATGGTGGTGCATGGGTGAAAAATAGATGTTTGGTTCTCTGTAATTACTCCATTAAGGGGCTCTCTGTTAATCCACCAAACCACAGCAAGTGTTTTCACAGCGGTTCCCAGTAAATACAACTGGATGGAGACAAGAGGAGCCGTTTGTTTCCTTTATTTTTCTTTTTTTAAGCTAGAGTGCTGTAAAAACGCAACATTTGCTTACACCTTTGGGACTGCATACGTGTCTGGCTGATCTCTCTGTTATATAGCAATAAAGAAATGCAAAAAGAAATCTCAGAGTAATAAAATGAATTCCAAAAGCAGTTCTGCCTCATCATATACTGAAGACCTACACGTGTCTAGGCAGATTTGACCCTCTCTATTCCTCCCCAATGTGAGAGCTGTTCAACTAGAAAGGAAAGAGCTAGCAGGACAAAAGAGGACAATCTGTCCTTTCAGGAACCTAAGTAACTCACCCTTCCCATCCCCAGACACACATAATGATAACAATTTTTAGACCATTTGGTGTCTGCTCCCACTGCCTGTAGCACTCTGGACAAAGACTAAGCAAAAACTGCAGCAATATGGTCTTAAGGGTTTGATTTGACCAAACAATCTGCTTTCTTAAGTAGACTTTTAAAAACACAGCTACAAGCAATGCCCACAGCTTTGCCACTAAGTCGAGAGTCGACCCTATGCCCTTCTCAGACTGTACATCCCATCTGCTTGCATGCCCATCTTGAATTCACTCTGATGGGCTTAAACCTGTATCCATCTCGCTCTAATTTCTGCTAACCTGTGCTCGTCTTTTACAATTCACAGAAAAAAGAAAAAAACCTGCCTGCAATATAAAATAATCACTGAGTCATTTTCTAAACCGGTGGTTCCCGACTGGTGGGTTGTGACCCAAAGACAGGTCGCAGGTCTAAAAGTGGCACCGAAAACAGGGGAAAACAAGCAACTAAACTGAATATAGCACAATTAATAAGCTTACCCACTTTCAAAAGGAAGGACAAAACCTTTCAGTGCTTTTTGTTTTTGACGGCAAATCAAAATCTACAGTATTTTAATGCAAATTCATCTGTCACTTGGTAGAATCTAGACAGGCAGATGCCCTCATCCTCAAAAACCATGAATAACCGTGCAAGGTGAAAGGAAATATGATCCAGATACAGCAAATACAACTACGATGTATTGTGTGTGTGTGTGTGTGTGTGTGTGTGTGTTATTGCATGAAACTACTGAAATTAAATTTTGTCCAATAAATAGTTTTGGGTCCTGAAGCAAAACCATTAGAGAATCACTTAAGCCACAGTGATCCTGAACATTTTATGAACATTACAAAGGGAAGCTTTGCTCTAAGACTTAAAATATTATGCCAGCCCAAAAGACTTCTAGTGTAAGTGGCATTATATATTTCTAATTACAGAATACAGTTTTATTTACATATAGTGAATATCATATAGGCCTATGTACGTCTGTGTACATTAAAATAATAAAATAATTACATTTGCCTTTTTAATGCATTTAATATAATTTTTTAAGACATAAAAGGGGAAAAAGCAAACACTTTATTCAAATTACATGTCACTGAAAATGTCCATGGTGTGAAACGACAGCTTGTATTTTAACTTGAAATGTTCACTGCGTTCCTTACCTGAATTTCACGTGGTGACAGCTGCAGTTCTCCATCCGTGGCAGCAGTGACGTGCCCCGCTCTCCTGTCACCTTGGATCTTTCCCGCGCGCGCTCTCTAACACACATCATTTTCACGGGCTATAGCGCCGCTCAGTGGACATATATGATTTCTCGCCGTTGAGTTACATACTAGTGTATGGGGGACCTTGGAGGACAAACAGAAACGTCCTGTCCTCGTCCCCGTTTTTGTTTTCTTGTTTAAATTTGTAACAGTCGTTATGTCTAGCAGCTGTAAAGACACACATAAATGTCATTACGCGTGATGTTTACGCCGCACGCGGACCACGCGGTGTTTACTGACGTGTCCTGCTGGATGCAAGTAATATAGTTGAAAATGAGGTGAGTATAAGCACTTTCTAACACCTGTTTGTATGCTGTCTGAAAATGTTATCAGAACAAAAGTCGCGTTGATTCTACGAACCGTTGGATGTTTACAAACTGGGCTGACGGACCAGCCTGCCCATTTTTGGGCCTCCCATGCTGTTTAAAATCATTGTTGCCCAAGTTCGCTGCTTACTGTATGTAAAAATGCTAGTAATTGTAATGAAAAAGTAATGTACAAATTATAAAATCTGTTTTATAATAAACTCATAAATAGGCTAATGATAAAATAAATCCAACACATTAGCTCTACATTTAGAAATAACATCTAATTATTGATGTTTTATATATGATTGCCTGCATAATCTTTTAATTAACAGGCAATTATATACACACTCTTACGATGATGATGATGTTGTTGAAGTTGTTTTTATTTTGCATTATAATTGATAGTAAAAGAGGCATTCACAGAATTCCCTCTGTAAGTTGTCACATTTGTTTAGATTTGAATTAAAGTTTTTTCCTCCTCCTGTTATTATTATTCTATATTTGAGTGTGCTTTGTGATGCATGCTTAGATAATGTTTACTGTTGTGCATGTTTTTGTGTCAAATGTATTATCCAATTTTGATTTTGACTTTTTGGTTTTCGATTGCGCCATCTTTTATTATCAGTAGCCTACAGTTTACAAACGTTTAAGAGCTAAGGTTGTATATATATGATGGAAAATGCACAGTCTCCAGAATGCCATCTTGTAAAATGATCACTCCTTTCTTTACGGTAACATTCTGGCAATCATAGTTGCATGTTTTTACTGTACATTTAAGAAATAAGATTTCTAGTTTCATAGACATATTTAGGCACATATGGCTGCTTTCTCAAACATGTGCACTAATGAGATAGAAAGGCCTGCATTTTTATTGTTTCTGCTCAGTTGTGTAGGATTTATTTTACACAGTTGAGGTGGATGAATGCGATACCTTATGAAGTGTTGCATTTTTATTTTTACTGCTCATTTTGGCAGTAAAATCAGCCGTAAATCGAGGCTACTGGTGTAGGATGCTTAAAACGTCTCTTGTGAATTGCCAATTTGGCCACTCAATGCAAAACTACTGAGTGTAACGTAAAACAATTTACATGCGTGTTTTGAAAACCCCTAAAACGTTGACATTCTCTTTTATACCGTAAACTGGATTGTTTTTAAGAAGGGTATGAGGAAAAGTCTTTTGCAGTAGAACAGTGTGTGTTCTGACCTACTTGAAGAGTGAGGTTTACCTTGATTAGCTTTGATTGATTAATTAATAACAGATCATTGAACATGCATGCTGAGATCTAACTGATTACTGGCCCTGTGTTAGGGTGGGGGGTTTGCTTGAATGCTTGCTGGGGTTGTAATTGTGTGCAGCTGGGTGGCCGGGTGCTTTAGGAGTAATGGAGAGAAAGCGAGAGAAAAGAGAGAGTGGCCTCCTGCTCTTTGAAGCAGCCTGTCGCAACACGTCCGCCTGATATCACCTCTCTCTGACACTTCGCCATACAGGATGAGACCGCACAGATTTAATGGTTTCAAGCCATATGTTGAATAGCACTGTGGTGTATGTGTGTGTACCTGCTCACTAAAATAAAAGCCTTGTAGGAAATTTTAGTTTGGGTTATTATTACTTTATTATGTAGATTTAGGCCAAATATATATATATATATATATATATATATATATTTATTTTTTTTTATTTTTTTTAAACCTCTAAGATTTTATCGATAGATATTTATATTTTTAATGTAGTCACCACTAAATAACATTTCAGGCATTTTTGGGCATCTGAGCGCCTGCGGTCTGGTTTCTCTGGGCTTGCTTTGTATTAGATCAGTGTCCTTTATCTAACATGGCTCTGAAAAGATTTGCCTTTAAAGGGATAACAGTCTGTTTAAAAAGGCTCAGCGACGTGTTTGAAGCTCTAAGTGCAACAGAGGAGGGCCGGAGATTGGCAGTCTTCAGGATGTGTGAAGGAAGAACAGGCGAATTGCTTTCTTTCCTCACCCAAAAGGAGAGTATGTGGCCAAGCTTGATTATCCAAGATGAGAGAAAAGGATTGTTAAGTTCCAAAAATCTCACACTAAAGTTGTCCATAAAATGTAGCACTCCTCCTTTCTAGTTTTCTCACTCTTATTTTGCGATTGCATGGTTCGAATTGTCTCAATTTCACCTGAAATTTCTGTTTGTCAATAATAATTGCAATTCCGACAATATTACGCGCGCAATGTTATTAGTCGCCTGCCAATGTTCAACGCTATAACTAAGAATATTCCAGCATCATCAGGCAGCGGTTTGCCAACTGGCTAATGTTGGACATGCAACATCTGGTTTGTTCAGCATTAATTCATATCAAAGGCAGAACGGAATTCATTTAAGTGTGTGATTGATCAATTTGGCAAGTATGCTGATGATGTTATGATAGATTTGTTTTAAATGCTTTTTGTCACTCAACACAACCGTTTGCACAACCAAAATTGTGCTTCATGATTAGGCCATTGTAAACTCACTATGCCTAATGAACACCGACTACTCGCAGCGTTTAGTGCAAGCTAGACTGCTCCGTTTGTGAATCTCTGCATCGCGACAGCCTGGTAATAACACAGCTGTGGCGTTATGTGACATCTCCAAGCATGGATCCAGGATCTTTGCTCCCTGGGTTTCGGGTGCCACTCAAGCCCTCCCTGTGAAAAGCTGTTTTTCATTTGATGCTCCAGCCGTTGGTTATTGTCAGCATATTCGAGAGGTCCTAAGTCCCGAAATGAGTCCTGTATTATTTTAGACTGGCTTGAATATTGCACGGCGGGAGGCTGAAAATGAGACCTTCCATCAAAAGATTGCCTGCAGCGCGTTCTACTCTGTGCAGCATTCGGGAGGTCTCACACAGAGAGAAAACACACTCTTTGACCACACAATTATATATTTATTATCAATTCCTTTGATGATTTTTTTTCTCCCCTCTTCTCCACTTCTATTCTTCACCTGATTTTGGTAGCTGAAGTGGGCTAGAATGGAAGAGCTTCTAAGCTGCAGTAAGAATGTGGTTGTGATTGTGGTTTTGGGCTGTTAAAAGATTAGAGAAAATGCAGACAGCTAGTGCCGGCGGAATCAAGTGAACCGTAAAATAAGGTGTTTTCTCACCTCCGTTGACTCAGGTGCACATCTCAGACAAGGTTTAACAATCTCGCAGTGCCTGTTTTATAAATGAATGAACCGTAGCAGTTGTTCAGTTGCAGACGAATGAAGGGTTCACCAGATGTGTTCCTAATTCATATTTGTACTACAGACAGCGTAGTGATTTGGCTTTTTTGTTATTATCACTGGCCATTTATCACATTTGATATATAGACATGCAAGATACTGTGTGTATATATAAGGAAGTCCCTCTATCCGGATTCAAATGTGCGTTTCCCGCAAGAGCACCACAGCTCAGTATGTTGCAGTCTAACCACTTGGCCACAACTCTGACATCCTGTTTTGTGTGTAAAGTTGTATAGCCTCTTTGTTTATGCACTGCCTGTGAACCTAAATTCTGATCACATCATCGTTTTGTGATATTGAGCTGTGGAAGACTGCTGTGCACAAACATCTCTTTATTATGTGCAATACATCAAAGGTTATTGTAAGGTTTTCTGGGTTGAAATTGATGGATGCACAACAAAACAAATGACAGTGTTTGTTAATTCTCCAAAGCTTGTCTCTTTTAGCAGTAACCAACAAAGCACTTCAGGAAAGATTGAGGTTTGTATAAAAAAATTTACCTTTGTTTGTCAAGTCATAAGCCATGATAAGAACAGAGGAGAAGAATACATGTAGGAGAAAAAAAAGCTGCCATATTCCAGAGCTACTCATTTAAATTTCATGAAAACGCCTGTCAGGGCTTTACAATATCTACTGACCTATTGTAAAGGCTAGTTCGAATTGGCTTCCGTTAAAGACCAGAGATGCCATTTGCATGGAAAAGTCCTGCTTTCAGCAGGGGAAAAGTCAGACAACAAAACCTTGGACTTAATCAAGGCGACTTCAACTGCCTGCTACCTTTGGGATGGATCTATATCTCTTTTCTCTGGAAGAAATGGTGATGATGGCAGGCAGAAGTGTCCTTTGTGTCTAGTGAAGATATCGAGTGTTTGAAGTGTTAACGCGAATACTAAGCCTCTGGGGCGAGTGGGTGAAGGCAGCGTGTCACACTACGGGATGGGACTTGGATCTTTACTTCCCCTCTGCTGACCTATGACCATGGCTGGTTTTCAGGGTTGTGCTGGTTCCCAGTCCTCCGAGGCAGTGTCTGCTTTGATCAGATCATAAATTGCAGTAGAAAAAAATATTTTTAAATATATTTTTTTTCATTATACTTACCAACACACACACACAAATATATTTTACCTCTTTAACCACTTTAGTTTAGGGACAAATTCTCACTATTATCTATTTACATGCATTTTGGCTGTAATAAAGTACATATTAATGCCTTGCATATAAATGTGCAAAACCACATTTTAAATCCCTTAAAGGGTTAGTCCACCCAAAAATAAAACAATTTGGTCATAAATTACTTGAATATGTTGTTTCAAACCCGTAAGACCTTCGTTCATCTTCAGAACACAAATTAGGATCAAGGATGTAGAATATGCAGAATATGTGCTTAATAATTACTAATAAAAAGACAATATAATAATAGGCATGCTAATAAACAATCTATATACTGGTTATTAGTAAGAATTTGTGCTGCTAAAATATTGGAAATGTTGTTTCTTAAAAACATATATTTTTGCTTACATATTTTACATGTTTTGTACACTCTTACAAGCTCCTCATGTTTACATGTTCTTTTGTGCCGCTGTTTGTGTAGTGGCCAGGCTGACATGATCCATTGAGGCCACACATAAAACATCTTGCCATCTGCACTCCAAGCATGGTTTTCGGCTCCGTTCCCCCATCCTTGCTTTTTTCCTGCCTGTGTTCAGCCTGACCCCACTCTTTCCTTTTCCAGGCTACAGTGGCCCAATGCAAAGAAGCTTTCAAAGGCACTGTCTGCTCAAATCAAGTCAGGGGCCCTTTTTAGACTCCGCTCAAAGATCATAGCAAGTTGAAGTCAGGGAGGAGGATGACCCTTCCCTTCAGGCTTGATCGGATCTTGGCCCAGTCAAAGCTGGTAGGGTTGTGTCTCTGTTTGGCCACGTCTCTATGGGACTGGGCTGTGTGATAGTGGGAATGAAAGAGGGCACCAGCCTGAGCTGCAGTATTGCCGTGTCAGGCCCCGTGTCCCTGCGGTCTCCCAGAGCAAACGGGGGAGGCAGAGGACACAGCCAGCGGGACTGCAGGCCCGCAGCCAGACCTACAGACTGTGACATGTCATACCAGGGCCTGTCCTAATGCTTTTACTTCTGAACTTTGGGATCAGGTCAGGCCTGTGATGAAGGGCAGACAAAGAAGAAAGAAAACAAAGGGCCATAAAGAGAGATGCTGAATATTTAACAAAACTGACATAGTTAAAGACTTACAGAAACATTGAATCAAGTATCATGTGGTGTGGGTTGGAAAGGTAATAAATTGTTGTACCATTCAAAGGAAGTTGTAAAAAAAAAATGTGTGTATATATATATATATATTTAGGGATGTAACGTTTCAAGATTTCACGCTACGGTAATACCTCGGTATGAATGG
Source organism: Enteromius paludinosus (assembly GCA_032361165.1). Taxonomy (NCBI): domain Eukaryota; kingdom Metazoa; phylum Chordata; class Actinopteri; order Cypriniformes; family Cyprinidae; genus Enteromius; species Enteromius paludinosus. The sequence goes on from JAUMHQ010000081.1 coordinate 10,808,125, forward strand.
CACGGTACGTTATTTATTGAATCATTTACATAAAAAACAAAACTAATTAAGAGGCTCAAAAAAAAGTGCCAGAAGTGTTTATTAAACAGTTTACATGAACACTGAACAT
>JAUMHQ010000081.1:10833814-10845944 GCA_032361165.1 Enteromius paludinosus
TAACAGTGAAAGCTAACACCATGTCTCCTGATAATATCTCCCAAGGGTAACATGTAAAGCGTAAAAAGTAGCGGCCCCAGTACTGAGCCTTGAGGTTCTCCATACTGCAATTGTGATCGATATCAATACCTTCAGAAGTGAAATACCAATTTTCTACAAGATTTTATTTTTGTCAGTTTGTTACATAACAGCCCCAGCCCTTTTCCATTTTACTATATTGAATAAAGGGACCAGCATATTAATTATGTTCACATTTTGTTTCGTAGATTGGTTTGGAACATCACAAGTAAAGTGATGTTTCATGTTTAGGTGAACTAGGCTATTTCTTTAAAAAACTATTTTCTAGATTGTTTTGTTCTTTCAACAGGATGGTTTGTTTTTCCACAGACTATTATTCCACCACAGGCATATTCAATATGAAATTCTTTACATAGCTTAAACAGCAGTTATATGTAAATAGATAGGGAGATAATTATGCTTCCCTATTGAGTTTTAACCTTTTTTCCTCTATTCTTTGTGATCATTACGCCTGAAAGTGTACTTGTCTGCCAAAACCCTAGGAACTCAAAGTGAAATCAGGGCAGCAATAATGCTCTAGCATGATGAATCACCCCAATCTGACAAAGATTCCTGGAGGATGAAGGGTTCCTCTTTTACCAAATCTCCTGTTGATTCTGATCCTGGTGTGTAACGCGTGACCCCTCTTTTCCCACCTCGCTGACACCTCTTTTCTGCAGCATCTGAGCCTCAGCTTCCAAAGCATTTGCTAAATGAGTTTACTGTGTTAGTCTTTGAATTGAAGGAGTGGAAATGTAGCTCATTTACCAGTGTGAGTACTTTTTCAATAGCGCTTGAAATACTTGAATGTATTAACAAAATTGATATCTTGCCAGGAAACTGATGTAAATGTTAATGCTTGTGGATTTTCAGTATGAGCTGTCCTCAGACTTTGCCATTAAATGCAAGGTGGTGGTCATGTGCTGTCATATTTGACATACATTATGGAGTTTGCATAAAGGCTAATAAACAATGTTATGGACTGCATTTTTGATCAGTTTAATTGTTTAACAGGTTATGTATAACACATTGTTCATTAAAACATCTGAACTGAAATTGCTTTTGACCATTTCAGATTCACAAAATGCTATAAAATGTTATATATATTTATTGCTTATATTTTCAAATAAAAATTTTTTTTTAAATAACTGTCAATTTTGTTTAGCATGCATCCTTAATAAAACGATAAATTTCTCTAAAAAAACATTATTATAATCATAATCCATGTTGGGGTAACGCACTACAGGTAACACAAGCCTTGTAATATTACTACTTTTTCCAAGTAACTAGTAAATTAGCACATTACTTCTTAATTTTTTAATATAATATAACTGAGTTAGTTTTTCAAAAAAGTAATGCCAGTTCCTTTGTTTTCTTATGTATTGACTGACAAGTCTCCTGACATGTTGGGAGAAATCAGAAATACAGTGTGTATTGACCTTTGATGATCCAGTTCAACCATACTTACAAGCAAAAATAACTTCAAAAACGAACATACTTACTTTTTCTTCAGCCTATGGTTTATTCGTGGCACTTTTGGTGTGAAAGAGCTTTTACATTTGCTATAAATAGAACTTCTTCTATTACAAACAAACACTCAAATGTTTGAAAGGTAAGCTAATGTATATTTCTTATGGTTGAGAGGGGACTTTTCAGCCTTTCATAACTTTCCTAACTTATTAAAATCTGACTCAAAATGAAAATATGCAGTTATTATTACTATTATTTTTTGTCTTTACACAGTTGCTAAGGATACCAAAAAGGTTCTTAAATGGGTGGAATTCTAGTTAAAAAGTGGAAGATGAAGAATTATCGATCCCATATCCCGAAGGTGTCGCCGTATGCAGATGTCCCAAAGGTGCACCAGTGAAGGGTAAATTAAGCCCTTAAATGTGCAATTGGCAATAATGAGCTATCATTACTCAAATTACAGCAAGCACTGATTGGGTTTAAAGTAATGAAGAAAACAACATGATCAATCACCATCAGGTCCTGAGAGCGTCAGGGTGGTGGCTGAGCCCCTGCACCCACATCGCTGGAGCAGAGCTCCATCTTCAGGAGCCAGACTGGAGCAGATACAAGAGCCCTCCAGCATACGAACACATGTGAACATCCTTTATAAGATTACAGTCGAACCTCAGATGCTGCCCAGCACACAGAGATCATATCATATATGGCAAACATCCACCTTTGTCATCTCACTGAGGCAAGTTTGTTTTCCTCTGTTATTGTCATCAGTGCATTCTTGCCCTAAATAAGTGCATGTGTCGCTTTTAAAGGAAGGTTCAACCAAAAAAGAAATTTAGTAATTTTTTTTTTTTTTTTTATACAATGAAAGCCAAGGGTCAATGAAACGCATTGGCTACTTCATAATATTATGCAAGAAAAGAAAAAAAATTACAACATGAGGGTGAGTAAATGATAACAGAATTTTACATATTTGGTTGAACAATCCCTTTAAAAAATAATTAGAATAATTCAATCTCTATCGCCCACCCTTTATTTTAAAGGCTGTCTCTCATCATTGTTAACTGGAAATTGAATTGCTTTCGAGAAAGGATATATTAAATAGTAGCTTTTTATAATCCAGGTTTTTAGCAAATGGCTATACTGTACCGCAAAAGAACTTGCACCACCTATTATCATTTTAATACTGCACCACGCTCATTTCAATCTGCCTGCTGACAAAATGATTTCTTAAATAAGACATCTTAGGAAAGAGAAAGTCGTTTATGCCACGGTTCACCAGCCGATAACTTCAAAAGGATAAGGGAGTCACATAATGGAGCGAATTTTAAATCATATTAAGAAAAATATGCAAAAAGTGTGTGGTGATTAAGTGATTTTATTGGATGAACAATGTAGAATCTGTCTTTGTGTGGTTGTGGTAAAAAAGCGTTTCTCCATAAAGAGCTTTAGTTAGATTTCTGCAAGCGTGATTTTTAATACTTCGTATGATTTGACAGAAATTGGTCCTTTGTAACTTTTAAGTAGAGAGAAATCAGCCTGGTTCATCGCAGTCAGAACATGGACTTCTTGAACGTTTCGTCTCTACACTCTTTTGACGTTCCAGAACAAAGTTTTTGCGCAGATCCATTGGTGGCCCGGCATTAGTGTGCATGAAGGCTTCTGGAGTTGCCATCATCAATAATGAGGTCTCATTTACACAAATTACTCCGAACGCTGATTAGGTATTATCTAACGGCAAGGGCCACCTCGATCAATCATCATCAGTGCACAGAGCGTCGATGGACATCAAAAGGTTAACCCAGATCCAATGGGCCCCTGGCAGTGTCAGCACAAATCACTACGGCAGGGCCGCCACGTTGTCGATAGAGCAGCTAGACAATTAGGTAATGATTAAAATAGCTGCACACAGGAGTCAATAAGAAAATGAGCCATCCCGGCATAATTTTAGAATGATTTGTTTACCGATCTATATGGAAGCAGGAAAATAGGCACTCGAGTGCAGTGATTGAAAGCCGGGCCGGTTTCCTGAGTGTCACTACGGTGAACTTTTCAGAGTTGTACTTTGTAATGTGGTTGAGGTCTCTAATTGAGAGTTGTTTGCATGAGAGGCTGTTTCATAACAGTTGTAAGGTTTTGCTTTATTCTAGAGTGTCTAATATTCTTTTTCAGGTGGTGATATCTAGGTAGCATAACAGTAGTTTTATAAGAGTGTAGCTTTACCACTAACAAAAATATATATGCTGGTTTCAGCTGGTTTAAGCTAGACTTGTGCTGGTCCTAAGCAGCGAGCTCCTGTTCAGGACCAGCTCGAACCAGTGGTCATTCTTCAAAACATACCTAACCAGCATATGCTGTTTTTTTCAACAGGGTTATCTGACAGGTTTAGTAGCTATATGGTGCAACCAAATGCTAAATCACTGTTTTTTAGTTAACTAACCATTCTAAACAGGCATTTGAGTGTACTATTATCCACCAATGAGAGCCATTTCTGTGTATTTTTGAGCCACAAGCACGCACATGATTAGCTATGTTTGCTATTAAGGAATGTGATGCATATGAAACATTAGATATGTTCAGTTTTTACTTGCCACATGCTCAATGGGGTGGCAATGACATGTTTGTTGCTTACAAGCTCTGCTGATATCAGTATCTTCGCCTTTAATGCTATCCATATTGGTTTCTTCACCCATTATGTGAACCTTTTCTCATGCTGATCAAAGTCATTTTTGTCTAGCATGTACTAAACATGTCTAAGATGGGATGTATGTAGTCTGGGCCACACACATTGTGTTCATGTGTGTATTTGTGGGTGACATGTGTAGTCGTGGGTCAGAGCTGCTGTTTGGAGGCTTGGGGAAGAGAACAGTTGGCAGTCATCATGCTGGAATAGAGAGGTGCTAATGATGACTGTAACAGGAAATGATGGACAGGATCACGTCTAAAAATAAGAGCCTGATTGGAGTGGGAGTGTTGTTTAGATCTTGACATGAAATATAGAGAACGGTCTGTGAACTTTTCTACACACGGACTCCTACTCCTTACGTAACCTGCGGTTCAGTACGCGAGAAACATTTGCACAATAGAGCGTTCCTTCAAATAAATTTAAATTTATATTTACAATATCGTAAGAAATGGTAAATGCCAAAATGCCATTTCTCATTTCAATTAACACGTTTCTATAAATATAAGAACATGGACTGTAAATCTAAGCGGCTTCCTTTCCAACAATCATGTTGTCTGAGTCCCAGGCAGTCAATTTCACTGATTTGAATAAGGAAATGAAAGGCCATCTCATCGCCCACATTGTTTGACTAGTTTCTAATACGCTAGGAAGGGGGTATGAACATGTGTCACCTAATTTTGGGCATTATTTGCACTGCGTTGTGCAGGAAGTGATGGCAAATATGAGAGTGAAATGAGAGAATAGAAGGTCCCGCTGGGGTCATATTGCAAATCATCACCTGCACACAAAACAAAACTGTCCTATTTTGTGGCCTTGCCGCTATAGCTCTTGACCGACAATAGTTATTCATCATTTATATTTTTCAGCTGGCCGGAGGAGAGTTTCGTAGAGGTGCTTATTTACTGTAAGGCTCAAAGTGATACATATTTTTTTGTTCCAGGAAATAGGAGTAAATTGGCACAAACATCCATTTGCTTTTTTTTTTTTCTGGTAATCTTTGTGAAACACTACCCCGTTGAACAATTGTAATCACAATTTTTGCATCTAAATCTGAAATGGAGTAAAGAAAGGGGATAATTGCTTTATGGAGTGGCAGCTTTGCTGCTTTCCTTCCTCTTCTAATACACTTGGATGGCTCAACAAGGTACTGAGATATTTTTTTTTTGTCTTAAATTACTTGAAAAAGAGCTTTGCACTCTTCCTGCACACTAACTGCTATCAGAAACGGAAGCTCCAGAGCCCTTTGGTTGAAATCCAGTGGTGATAATTACATTGAAAACATGTTTTGCGAGGAGAAAATAGCATTATTACCTAGTTAGGTGGATTATCTTGTCCAAAAGGCCTTTGATGTGTGCACAATCACTGAAACACAGCCTCTGATCTTTGGGGGCCAGAATGAGTGGATCAGATACAATTGGGGGAAAAAGCCCTTCATTTCAAAGATCACAATATGAGGTCTTGCATTTCAGTGATATAGCTAAATCATATCACAAGGAAGCTCAGAATCCCCTGGCATGGGGAAAGCGGACCCAAAGACGTTCACATTCTTTATTTTCTTTATTAATTCCTTATTTTATTTGAGTTTGCTGAAGGAGGTCATATTGATGGCTCGTTTTATCGATCTCTGAAAAGACACTAATACATTGTCAGTGTAAGGTTAACTGTAAAATATTAGCTTTAATTCAATTATCAGCGCATATTTAATATAACACCATTGGATCCAGTATTCATATTTTTCCTCAATACAAAGAGCCTAATTAAACAGATAACTCTGTGCCGTACATACTGTATAATGAACAAACAAGAATTAAAATGTCTTAATTGCACATAAAATGAACTCCAGTATGATGACTCTTATCATCTGCACAGCATGAATCTTCTTCGTGCTCTGGTTTGGTTCTAACCGAGGACTTTTCAGCAAAATAATCACTATTTAATCTGCTTCCTCTAAGATTATCTGACCCCTCACCATTCTCATTATTTCTGAGTCTATACACAGTGTAAGCTGTTCTGTGAAAGCTGTTACCCATGTCAGCTGGTGGTCCCTTGTCCTCTCTGCCTCGATCAGAGCAGGGGAGCGGCCACCTCTCTGTGTGTATCCTCATCTCCAAACGGACTCCTCCCGGTAGGGTCTGCTAAATGGATAAGATCTAATAGCCTGGAACAAACACTGTGGTCACCTTCTCTAATGGATGCCAGTGGGGAAGTACACTAATTCAGTGTGATTTGAAGAAGATAGGAGGATGTTTTTTTTTTTCTTTCAGAGTAAGATTAAACTCTTGTGCCTCTCAAATGCCAAGCATCACGCTGTTCCTGCTCTTCAGTGCTCAAATACGGTTACAAGTGTTATTACTCCCACCATTTAAGAGGGCCTGATCCGGAGAGATTATTACATTAACCACAGGGCACTAGTTTTCTATCTGGGAGGATAGTTGCCACTCTAGGGGTTGCGCACTCTGTGTTAGGAGATCATCCAATCCATCTTTTGATGGCAAGTGACTTGCACAGGTTATGGCCTGGTTTGAATGTCTGTGGTTTATAGTTGTATGATTTTTTTTAATTGCTACAGGTAGATCATTTAATCCTAGAATGCATGACCTCAAAAACGTACATCAATGGAAAAATGAAGTCTAAATCAGTGTTATTCAACTGGTTTAGCCTTGGGACCAACTCATGGATTATGAAAAACTGTGTATGTTTTTTATTAGGTCTTTTACCCCCAGTTTCACAGACAAGGCTTAAGCTAGTCCAAGACTAATTTGCATGTTTGAGCTGTCTCAGATGAAAATATCTTGCTCTGACATATCTTAAAACATGTCAGTGTTATTGTTCTGTGTTAAGATGCACACCTCTAATATTTTCTTATAAGGCATTTTTGTAAAAGTTGCTTGAATATCATAATTTAACCAATGCTTAGTCCTGGCTTAAGCTAAGCCCCATTTGTGAAACCGGGCCTTAAAATTCTAAATTTGAAACTGAAGTTTTTTTTCAGAAATACATGGTTTGTCAAGATAATAGAAAAAAAAGATAATAATAATTATTACTATTATGCTTTTATTTGTTATACTATAATGTCATTTTTGGTTTTTGACCCAAAAAAAAGGAGTAAAAATAATATAGGATTTATATAGTTAATTTGAATCTTTACAAAGACCGGAGGTAGTAGAAATTATTAAAATACAGTACATACATGCATGCATGTTTGCGTGTGTGTGTAACCATTCACACACAAAATCCCATGTGCATAAAATTTGAATAAGGGTTAATATCATTGTCACATACAAAAGCTTTTATTTAAAAAAATAAATATATATATATATATATATAAAACATTGCAAAAAAAATCTGAAGAAAATCACTTTTACTCTATTTAATCATTCTTCAATTAAAATCAAATCAGTTTTTACAAATAAATGTGAATTTGATTCTTTCTGCTACTGGAAGAAGGCTTTTTGCTCCTTTAAAACACAATTCTCCTTTTCCCTTTAGGAGTTATGTAACCGTTTTAATTGAGTAAGTGCTCACAAGCAATAAATGATTACTCCTGCTGAGTATCTCACATAACTTCATTAGCATCCTCTCTCCAAACTGACTGGATACCCCAGTGTTTAGTCTGTTAACTTATTGTCAGTAAATAAATATGATCCTTCACTGTGCAGACAGCTGTACTTGACAGCTTTGTTGCCTTCGCTGGCTGCACGCTGTCATTCTCGTCGAGGGAAAAGTGAGTTTTATATACTCTGACTGTGAACTGGGGAATGGAGGACATTTGCACATGAATCAATTGTATCCTGACAACTCTTAGACAGCTCAGAATCGGCTCAGAGACGTGTAGATATGAGATTTTTCTCTTTGTCACATTCAAACTTAGTTTGGCTCTTTTTTTCTTCCATATAACTATTGTGATCCAGTGGCAGGATATCAAGGTGAGCTTATTATTATAAAAAGTGAGAGAGCAGAAAGCTTTAGTTATGGAGTTAGAGGACAGGAAATTAGATGAAACATTCTTTTTGTTCTCTCCTCACATCCATTTGCTCTTTCAACAGCTACTTGAAAGTGAGTCACTCGCATTATGATTGAGGCCCTTGTTACTGAAGGTAACTGCTTGGCATTTCAGTCACTGTCTCATTCCCACTCCCCATTTGCAGTCAACTTGAAGAGTCTTTTCCAGCTTGGACATCTTGTAGCATTCTGTCATTCATGAGGCATTACAAGGAATGAAATGCATTGGGGAAAAAAATACAAAGATAGGTACAGCATGACAGATTTTCTAATGGTTCTGCTTTCCATAAATAACATCAGCATTATCGGACTCAATCAAATAGTTCCTTTTGTTCTGTTCAAAAATTTCCTGATATTTTGTCTTATTATGACTTAAAAATAGACTCTTCTGACTGACTTGGTATACAGCTGACAGCCCCTTTTGTGTGTGATATAGCAGTAGCTGACCTTTTATTGAAAATCCCCATCACTTGCATAACTTGATGATTACCTGATAATATGTTTGGACTGCTGTATTCAGTATAATCACAATCCGAGCCAAATAAGTCTTCCATGAGTGGTCATATAATATCAAACAAAAGTGCGAAAGTCGTCATGGGGTGAAAATCTTACTTTCGAATGTAATCATAAGTAACTTGCATTGGACATTTTCGTGTTCCACGAAAGAAAAAGTGGAACAGGAAAAAAAAGTGACTAAGTGACTAGGGGTTAAAGTTGTAATGTAATTTAGTAGCAAGGTTCACAGGGTTTTTCCTGGCTCAAACTGAGGCAGAGGTGGTACCATCCTGACCAGGCGCCAGCACAGGCATTCAATATGCATTCAACTGCCTCACTTCAAAAGGCAGAATATTGTTTAGTTAAGCGTTCTAAATAGGAATGGACCAATGCTGGTATCGGCTCTGATACCGTCTAAAGCACATGTACCAGCTAAAGTTAACTGCAGCTGTTTTAGCGCTTTCCGATGCTGTTAAAATTAGGGATGTCCCGATCGCGATCGGCCGATCAGTAATGCGCGTTTTGTCAGTAAACACGGTCCTGTAATCATATATCATATGTCCTGTAATCAAATATGATTATGAGCATGGTTTTGCGCAGCTCGTCAGTGAACAACGGCCGTGTGTAGTATATACGGCTCAACGTCAAATCATGTACATGATTGCATTTATCGCTGGTTACAGGACCGTGTTTACTGACAAAACGCGCATTACTGATCAGCCGATCGCGTTCGTGACATCCCTTGTTAAAATAACAGCAAAATAGCTGGGGGTAGAGTGAAATCAGGCTGGGGCGGCAAAAAATTTGCTGGAGGCGGCCGACGCGCAAATTTGAACACAGGAAAAACCCTGGTTCATATGTGTGTTCCATGTTGTGACATACCTGTGCATGAGTGAAGAAAAACTATTTACGTCAGCTGTTGATGGAGGTAGTTATGCATGTGAGCTTGCCGTTGATCGTAAAAAAGGACCAGTTTATGCTAATATATTAATCTGAGAAGTCTGTCATTTCACCGGAAGATCAAGTTATGTCATTATGATTAAAAATGATGAGGTCAAAAATAGTTATTAAAAATGAAACATTTAGATAAATCATTTACAGTGAAATTAATTACATGTATTTAGAACGATTTTCATGCTGCCTTTTAAAGCAGTATGAGCTTTCTGAAATGGTAAAAAATGAACAAATCACTAAAATCACCTCAGACCCCAGAGGGTTAAAGACTTTATATTATGATAATTATTTGTTGCTATGGTTACGGGTATTAGCCAAGGCCATCACCATACACATATTGACTTCAGTCCAAACAGACAATATTTCGATCTGCTCCTTTTTAGTTATTTTAATTCGGTTAATTAAAGAAAAAATTAATTAACAAAATCTTTCAGAGTCAGAAATTAGACTTGCCTGCTACATGCTTATATTTTCTTTGGAAAGTGCGTCTATATGATGAAAGTGATGAAATTTGTCTTAAATAGAGTAACTGTAAACGTAGCTAATGATTACTTGATCAATATGATGACACTAAATGGAACTATCAAACATACTAAAGATGCTACAGAGACAGTACTCTACAGTGCATGTCTGTTAGCCAAATTACAGACTTGTGACCCTCTGTCGGAACAGCAAGCAGCGTTACAGGAAACAGACAGTAACGAATTGATCTGTTGTGCTCAGAGGAACCAGGAGTATGGTGTTTCACCCTTCCACGAGTTTGGCAAGTGTCAGTGATCTCACAGTGTTCCCAGTGAAGAGCTAATCACAGCGATCAGTGTTCTTTTAAAGCTTAACCAGCCACAGTAATCTGTTCACACTCGCTTAGACCCTAATGGCTCTCAAGTTCCACCCCCCGGACCAACACGTCTCCCATCGAAGGATGAACCGCTGTGCTCAGAGGCTGATCAATTAAAATGACTTTAGCATTTGCCGGCCCATCGATAAGTGCTCCCCTCTGGCTCAACAGTTCTTGCCTACGCTGTACTGGAGGGTTTTGGGCTGCATGCGTAGAGTCGGTTGTTTGCAATCAATGGGCTTCAATGTCATAAACAAAGCAAATTCACAGCCAGCAATCGATGCGACGAGAGCTAAATGTTGATTTACTTTCACAGCGCCTCCGTTCACACCTCTGAGACTGTTGCCGGGCTTATCTCATCAAGAATGGATGCAAATTGAAAGTTGGTTTTAGAGTAACGCCTCTACTCATCTAGAAAACTTCAAATATAACCTCGGGTTTTTTAAAAACAGAAGCAGAAGTCTACTGTAGGATGGTGTGATGGATGTAACATTACAGTGTGTTTGTTTCCAAGTGACTAAATGGTATAAAATCTAAAAAGACAGCTTAGGGGTCACCGTGAGCTTGTAAAAACGCACCGTTTCATCTTTCATACTTCTCTCAGCCGAACAAACACAAATTCACTGAGACTAATGTAGACTCGACACCGCTCGTGGATTAAAAATGACACAATGACAAGCTCCCGGTGGACGATTCTGATTTATGACACACATTTTTATGGATTTACACTGATGCTGTCAATGGCTTAATAAGTTTTACTGCTGCAACGTGAGCTGTATTCAGCGCACGGCTGAGAAGAATGTGCTAAAAGAACAGGCTATAAATGGGCTAAGGTGCTCCCCAAAGGGAACCTCACTAGACATGTGTTACTAAATCTTTCAGAGATGCCATCTGCTTGCGTGCAAGCTGTTAGAAGCTCTGACCTCTGTTGGCATTAAGGTCACCCAGAGCTAATATTGACCTTGTGTTGCATTCCACCGTGAATGAAATTGATCTGCATTCTGAAAGCTACTACATGTGTAAACATTTATTCACAGAAACCTAAGAGTTCTCGTCGCTCTGACACAAACACCTTGCTAGCTGTAAGATCTAATAAGTCTTTAAAATATCACCAGTTTTATCCTGTGATGCTGATCCAGCTGCTCTGAGAGACTCTTCTTTAGCATTTTACCACTTAATTTGAGAAAAACTACCATCATTTCACATCTTCCAGCAGCTGGAAGTTGTTCACAGCAACTCGTCAACATAAAATCTTGCTTTAAATTGAGGAAACTGTGACAGAAATATGTTACTATTGTGTAGTACTCAATGTAATAGTGACAATTCTTCTATTACTACTACTAGTAATAATAATAATAATAAATATGAAACTATTTATTAGTCGTTTATAGATTCATTTTTATTATAATATTAAATAATAATAAAAAAGTGGTTCTTCCATCCTAATTCACCATTTATAAACTTACTGTATGTTCACTGTTATTTATTTATTTTTAGAAATATCATAGTATTTATATACAATTGTATTTAATCTATATTCATTCAATTTAATAATTCAATAGTACACGCTTCCTCATAGAGTGTAATAGTAAGTTTGGCGTGCTGTCCTGGGAGCGAGCCGGGAAAAGGGC
>JAUMHQ010000081.1:10846044-10878703 GCA_032361165.1 Enteromius paludinosus
TAAAGAAGCAGGGATTATAATGTCTTTTAATGAATCTTTGCAAATCGCCTTTCCTGATAATGTGCTAATTAGCAAGTTTCACTATGAACACGGCTAAAACAAGATTCTCTGAGAGCGACTCGGAAAAGAGGGGCGGAGTCAGCGGAGCTCGTGAAGATTTAAAGGGGAAGTACACAGAGATTTCAAAAGAGCTGTTTAAAAAATAAAAAAAGCGTTTTTAAAACTATCTTTGAGAAATTTTTAAACAAACTATATTACAAACTTTTCATTAAAACCCTAAAGAGTCATATCAGCTTGTGGAAAATTGGCTTTGTATGACTCCTTTAAAGGACACACCTCTTAGTGTTTCTGAGAGAAGTTCAGAATTAGTTATATATTATGTATTTATTTTTTATTTATTTATATTTTCTATTTCATTTCTATATTTGTACATGAGACAAAGACACAGTTGTGCTGGTTGAGGGAATGCACGCCCACAACGTTTTCTGATTGGTTAGAATTTAGCGATCTGCTACATCAGCAGTGTACTGCTGCAAACAACAAGTCTTTGTAGCTTGAAGCTACTCGCATTTTGCGTTTTATAAGAAAAGGTCCAAACCTCAGAATCTTATGGTGCATTCAAGTCCTCCTGGAAACTTCTAATTTACGAGTTGACAAGTCGTAATTATGTATGACATCAGGTGCATTTGGTGATGATTTAAATTTTCTACATTGAATTTTACCTTTTTTTTTTTTTTACTTCTAAAAAATTATTAATAATGTGCATATTCCATAAATGAAGGTGATGTAAACTGAATCATTATGTATCCTGTGGTAATTATACAATAATATAATATTTTATGTAACAATTTGAATGACCTTTGAAGTTATTGTTCCTTTTGATGCTATAAAGGGCTGATTGATTTGTAGGCATTAAGATAATATACAGGTTATACAAGACATATACAAGATTAGCCTATAAAATAATCTCAACCTAAATCAATTTTCCATGTCCACATTTTGCAGTTTTTTCAACGTACATTAAAAGTAACCCTCCTATTCCAAATAAAACACTTCAGATGCATTTTGAAATGTTCTTCTAAAATGAGCATTTTTATCAGGCTCCTATGTGTACGTTAACTTGAATGGCAATGTATAGGTTCTTTTCATTGTCATTTAAGTGAAATAACTGAATGCTTATTTCAGAAGAAAATTTTAGATGGCGCTCTTCATATGCTGACCAAATGTGGCGTGTTTAAAACTTTCTTTTTTTTTAAAGACAACTAAACAACTTCTTAGTTTGAGATCTGTTAAGTTAAATTTCTGTCCCCCACATCACTGTCATTCAACCCAAAAGTCAAATAATGTCATTGTCATGGATCATCATCAGACTGGACTGAGTGCCTACTTCTCATTATTCTATAGCCAACAGATTCGAATTCATTATGTATTGCGAATGGCTCTACCTGTAGGTACCAATAAAGTGTTAGCCGAAGTCTTGCCATGGAGGACTCATAAATAGCTAGCTTAATTACAATTTCACACAAATCAAATGAAAGAATGAAAGAATCAATAAATCAGTAGATCTCTGGGTAGGTGTCTGGGCAGACCTTATTCCTTTATTTGTTTTCTCTTTTTACCACTCCTCTCCTCGTCAGTGGGGAGCAGGAATCCCAAATTATCCACAGGGTTATGGGGCGCACTGCCCTGGAGCCCCTCACCCCAAAGCAGAGGTAACGTATTCAATGGCCTGGGGCGAGTGGTGCTGCGAGTGAGCCCTGCTGCATACTGATGGGTGAGCAGGGGAGGCAGTAATTGGTGCAGTGGAGAAGAGGGGAGAGAAGGGCAAGCACAGGGAGATGATGGCTTTGTTTCCCCATGTCTGTCTCACGCCTAGACTCCTCCCCCTCCTGCCATCATCCACCCCATACCCCTCCAACACACACTCACATGCGCCTGTCCATCAAAATACTTAAAGAGGTAGTTCTCACAAATATTCAAATACAGTCATTGTTTACTCACCCTTATGCCGTTGTTATAGAACAGAATGGAACGCAGAGGATAATGTCCAAACTTGGAAACCTGGAGAAAGCTGTGACCATCATTCATTTTCAGTCTAGGGAAAATAGCAGCTTTAAATGATGCTATAATGAGTTAATGACATTTCGATTTTTTTTTTCTTGAACTGTCCCTTTAGGACAATAAAACGTCTTTGCTGTCAGATGATGCACTTGTTAGACATACAGTACTCAAAAGGCGGAATATGAACAAATCGTGGAAAGTGTCTACCGTCATGCTGCTCTCGCTGAGAGACAACCTGGACACTGATCAGTGTCTTCAAAGTTTGCTTTAAATCATTTGTCTTGAAGAACCAAATGTTTATTCCAACCGCAAAGGAAGCAAGATGACATCTGTGTGAGTTTTGGACGTTTTATGCAATAGGATTTTTATTAGAAACCTTCAAGCACTAAATCATCTTACTGTTCTTTGTACGTTTTCTAGCGGGCTTACAAAAAGTAATGCGACTGTCAGAATATCCATAAAATGAGAACACCCCATACTTTATTTATATACACACACATTTGAATTTATTTTCATATGCTACAAGCGATTGAAAAATGATGTCAGGTAGTATGATGTATGTGATGTACTAACATGCATTTTCCACCTCTGCTTCTTTTTCTCTGCAGTTCTGAAGAGGGACAGATGTGTTTGTAATCCAGGAATTATCATTTCACTGCACGGTCACCGCATGTCTGAGCAGTGCACAGCGTGGCTGTAGCATAGGGGTAAGTAGAAAAATATAAGCACATGGGCCTCCACTGCTTGTCAAAGTTAAAGAGGAGAAACTAACAGAGGCTTCAGTTTGCTGGCTAATTGGGCCCTGGTGGCTGACACCGTAGACTCATGAGCAAAACAAACATCATTTCAATATCTCCACAACTGGACCCTTTAAACCATGATCACAGAGCAAAGTGGTTCCAACGCTAGACCACATCTAATTAATCTGAGTCAGGAGCTTTAAATTAAGTTAAATCTTGTTATTATTTTTTTTATATCAATAGTGTGTTCAATTACGATGTGCGCAGTGGCACGCTTTAGATCTGGAGGACAGTTCTTATGGCTGTAATTAGCAGGCCTTGTTAATGAAAGAGGAGGCAAAGCCTGCCCGGAGATTGACTGTGCTATCGGTGGCAGTGGCCAGTGACCTTTGTAAACTTCAGTCTCCAATTATAATTGATATGTAGGGTGATTTCAGTAAGTTGATTTTTGGTGTAAAACAAAGACATTTTTTTACACAGTTAGAAAAGACGAATGTAACAGTTATTTTCACCAGAGATACAGTAATTGGTGAGCGTGATTCGTGAATGCATGTTCTTATATGATTGTGTTAAAAAAAAAAAAAAACGCAGACCGACAGAGAATATTCTTTGCATGCATTTTTCCATAAATGAGTTCTACTACACAATTCTACACAAAAAAGTGATTTTTTTTAATGACTTTATATCATACAGTACATGATCATAAAGCACATACATTTTAGTCTAATTTTAATGTTTGTAAACTCTAACCTAAGTATAAAGTTAGCCCTCTTTAATACTGCAAGTAAGCGCTATGTTTAAATTTTTTTTTTATTTGTAAAAACAATTTGTACAGGAAAATTGATTTAAAAAAAAAAAAGATTTTTGATAGTTAAACCTCTGTTAGTTTGAAAGCGCTAAGGTCACTTTTGCAGTTACACTGTTGCTTACAGACTGCTAGGGCTACGTTGCGAGAACAGAATTTGTGAATTGTACCAAATTATACGTTTAAATTGTAAAAAAAAGCAATCAATCCGTTTGTTTTTTAAGCAAGCCGTTACCGTCCTGTGATTTCACCCTGTCGGTTTTGTGCACTGGCACATTCCAGAACACCAGATATACATATTCATCTGACTCCTATAGAATGTGTCAAATAGAGGTGTCCTAATTGTGTCCTTGATGAAAGGCTATTAATATTGAACACTTCTGCAGTCACCCATGTGTCTGCATTTTTTTTTTTTTTACCGTGAGACAAAAAGCAGATCTCTGCTTATCTCTAATGATACCTGAATCCCATGAGGTGAGAAGAGAAACTGCGAGTGGCTCCAGTAGATTCATCAAGCCAAATATTGTGTTCTTTCCTCTGGAGGCTGAGAGTCACATTGCATTATATCACTGTTAATTAAAATGAAATATGCGGTTAAATTATTCTGTGTATTGTTGCCTGACGGGGTGTGCGCAAGCTAAACGCCGACCATTGAGGCGACAACAGATAGCTAACAAAGGTGTCTTTCTCTCTTTCTTTCCATCCCCATATCTTCCTTTCTATCGTTTCACCAATTTCCACTTCTTCGGCGCTCTGCTCTCAAGGTCCTTCCTCAAGGGTGCGCGACGCAATTCAGTCGTGGGATGGAGGGAAAGAGATTTCCCATGTTTATTAAGCTACATTTTTTTCTTGATTATTGTTATAATGTGTCACCAAGAGGGCCGTCCTATTCTATTAACTTTGTTTAACATTTCCAAGCTTTGACGATAAAAGGAAAAGAAAAGGATGGAGAAAGTAAACACGCTCCTCGCGACCGGTTATCAGCGCGGAAGGGGTGACTTTGTTTCCGAGGCGGTCGGCGGCCCTCCTCATCGTCCTTTCATCCAAGCCTGGCCTTTCTGATCCGAGAGGCGAGTCTGTCAGGGCCGCACCTGTAACGGAGAGACCTCTGGCCCCACGCTGCTCACTCGCCCGCCTGCCCTCAGACTCGCAGCGCCGCTCCTCGCCCCTGCCAATGCCCCTGAGACTGGCCACCACCCCAGCTGTTAGTCACATTCTAATGCACTCCGAATAATATTAAAGCCATATCAGTTGAATTTATTAATCCGGACAGGCCCCTAAGAGAGATGCTTTTAAAGGCCAGCGACTTAATTTAAGCTCTTAAAGGCTACCCCGGCGCACTTGATGTATTGCGAGAAATTACGACTCTGTGTCAGTGAGCGTAATACGCCCACTGTATAAATAACATGCAAACTACGAGTTCGCAGAACACCCTCAGGCTCAACTGCAGTCGTGACTTTAAAATGTAATTAATATTTGTACCCGCTTCTGATTGTAATCTTTGCTCTTGCGCTGGCTAGTCTTTGTTCATCTACATACGTTGCTGACTGATCCACGGCGGCTTTCCTTTCGAAGTACAGACAGGAGATGTGGGAATAACTTCGACAGGCTAAGCGCGTAGGTTAAGGTCCTCTGTTGGTGCGGCCCACCCTGAGAAGAGTAAAAACAATCGGTTTTGTCATTTGGATCTCATTAGTGTCTGATTCCAGGAAAGCCCTTCTCATTATTGGTGTCAGAGCTGAGGCCTGACCTCGGCGATCTCAATACAGCGACGTTGAGCCCCTCAGCAACACGACGAGTCTCTGATGTGTTTTTATTTTGACGTACTACTAAGGAAAACAAATCAAAAGTAAAGTAATGTGACATCTTTATGTTAACAAGAAGCTTTGGCTTATTGCTGCCTTATGAAGACTCCGCAGGAATACACGGCGAGTTGAGTGAGGGTCATTTCCGTTTAATGAAAGCACCCGCGTAACAATAATTGAGGAACAGGGGCGTCTTATTAAACGAGATTTGGCTGGCATTGCTTCTGAGAGAGAATTCGCCACCTGCAAAGGAAGTATTGCAGCAGTCTCGCTATTCGGCGTTTCAGTTTGACGCCCGCTTCGGGGCTGCATATCAAAAAAAAAAAAAACAGGTTGTTGGGGTCCTTTGCGCACAGTCTGCCCATGGTGCTGCCTGAAGGACTACCATGGAAACAAGGAGTGCGACAGGCTCTAGGGGGACCTGCCACAGCTGCAGGCACTTCCTTTCTGACAGGCTGATGAAGACATCAGCTTCATACCAAGCAAAACAACAACTATTGAAGGAGAAAAAGAGAGGGAGAGAATGATGCAAGCAGTGTTAACTGCTGTGTGGATGAGATGTTCATTAGTGAGTTTGGGGAACATATTCAGGGACCATATTGCCTGTTTAGTAATCTATAGAGGTTTGAGGTTTCAATCCCAGGAGATGTAGGCAAACTGATCATTTTTTAAACATGATTTTGTTTATTAGGCAGGGGATATTATCTCCATTGTCCTCCATCACTACCTACAGTAGGTTTGTATCAAAGCTGAGAATTATATTACAGTAATAAAACATTTAATATTGCAAAAATGGTTTGATTATAAAGCAAGTTTTAATCTTAATCTGTGTTCAGGAGAATAAAATAGTCACTTTTTTGGCCACAAATTAGAAATCTAAAATGAACCCACAGAGGATGATTCAGGATAAAATAAATTAAATTAAATTAACATACAAATAAAAATTTAATTATTTCAATGTATGAATTTTTTTTTTTTTTTTGCTTTGATTGCATATTTCTATCCATATTTTTATGCAATCCAAAATGTGTATAAAACTGGATCTATAGTGCATATTCAACATTAAAGCTGAAGAAGAGATCATCATTTAATAATTTAGTACTAATTAATTAATCTTTATTTTAAATGGTTTTTTTCCCCAATGAACTTCAGACTAAAAAATTAATTCTTAACACACCACACCACGATGTCACAGGCCATGTGATATAATTGTTTTTGGTTGAAACAACCTATTTAAATAAACTATTC
Organism: Enteromius paludinosus; assembly: GCA_032361165.1. NCBI lineage: Eukaryota > Metazoa > Chordata > Actinopteri > Cypriniformes > Cyprinidae > Enteromius > Enteromius paludinosus. The sequence goes on from JAUMHQ010000081.1 coordinate 10,852,704, forward strand.
ACAGTTGATGATGTTTAGAGCTGTTTAGTTGACAGTTGAGAGCTGAATGCTCTAATATTTTCTGCATTCGTTTTCGGCCCACAATTTGACTTTTCTAAATGCCTGAAGCATCAAAGCATGAGATTTTCATCAAGGGAGTTTACCCAAAAACACTTGTCAACACGAGCTCTCGGAGATGAATGCTGCGTCGGGCCTCTCTTCGCGAGAGATTCCAATCGGCAGCCTCTCATTTCATCTGCGTTTTTGAGACGGTCTTGAATTTTTGAAGACCGCTGCTCTCCTCCAGCACAAACACTTCACATCCACTTAGAGGCTCACTTTCAAGTTTTGGTGCCAACCCGGAGACTAGCACTTTCCTGCGAGCATTGTTTAATTGGTTTCACCTCACGCAGACATCTGATGGGGTCTCATTTACTGAGCTAAGGGACACTGGCCCTCCCCTCCTCGCTCTCCCTCTCCGTGGCCCCCCAGCGGAGTCGGTGCAGGAGTTTGTGTGTGGGATTTCTCTCGTCAGAGCGTCGCGGGTCACCTCCACTCCCCCTCGCTTTGAATCGGACCCCCGGTGGCAGCTCCGGGGAGAGTGCCGTGATGTCTCTATCAGACTGTCAAAAGAGATAGCCCCAGGCTCCAGCAGGTCCCTGAGAGCCAATCAAACTCTTCACGCTGCACCAACCGATGCTCTTTCACCAGCACCAAACTGCAGAGGAGTGAAGGGAGGGTGGGAGAAAGAGGCGGAGGGGGGCAGGTTGGGATGCTGAGCACTCCAATCAGTCTGAACAAACTCCCTGAGCTGGGGTCTCGGGCTCATCTGTATGGCTACGGCTATTTTTACAAAGCGTCCGCTCGGCTATTTACCTCGCTCGCTAAATTATTGAGGGAGAGCAGGCGAGCAGACGACATCTGAGGAAGTTTCTTCTTTCTGCTCGGGTTTTACATTTCTTTGAAAGAAACTTTTCCCGCCTCGTTTTGATAAAGTTGTCTGTACATCGAGGCGAAGGACAAAACTTGGTGCAAATGAACGCAGCGCTCGCTGTTAACTTTAGTAATATGTTAATAATGGCTTAATATTAATTTCATATCGACGCTCTGAATGCCAACATTCAAGATGCACCACTTTGGAAATGTTGCTTTCTATAAAATGACTCTCTGATAGCAGAGAGGCTGGAATATGTCTGTAATATGAATAAATAAGTTGATGAGGCAGGAAATCTCCATTTGCTCTACTTGAAGCCCCATCACTGGTGCTAACACTACAGAGTGATGGGTCTAGTAGAGAGCCATTAGGCACTGGAGGTGATTTTAATGAAAATGGGAGACGCTAAGTGCGGGGTATGGAGTGTATATACTCACTCACTCACTCTCTCTCTTCCTCTCTCTCTCAATCTCGCTCCCTCTTTATGAGAGATGAGCTCTCTCATCTGGACCTTGTTATTGTCAGCGAACTACAAAAGCGGTGCATTAGCTGACTGCTCTGGACACACACAGACTTTGATGTTTTCCTCCAACAGTGACCAGCATCCTCTTCTGAAGTGTGGGCTGGGTAATAACACTGTGTGTATCTTTCACAAATAACCCAGATTTAAAGATGCAAGTAAAGAAAAACACATTCAAGGTGTCAAACTTTTTAAGTCATTGTTTATTTTCAGGATAAATGTACAAAACATGGAAGATTCATAGAAAAACAGTGTGCATTTATAAAATATTTTTTAACAGTAGGCTGTATGTTAAATAGCATTTAAAATGGCTTAAGTGTCTCATAAATATATTTTGCCCTCATTTAAATATTCCCCGCTGTAAACACAAGCAACAGGAAGCATGTATGTTTAGTTTGTTAAATGAACCAGAAGAGGTCTGTAAGAAGACATTAATAATATGTAAAAAGGCTGGGTTGTATTTCGTTGCATTTCAGCGTGACCACATGCAGAGGCTGGTGAAGCCCATCTTTACCTTCATATGCTCAGATACTGTGACCATGTGAGTTCGCAAGGGCCAAAGGCCCCGTCAGGAGGGGCCCCTCTTTCTCAAACACACACAGAGTATCGCACAACCGATGAATACACCTCAGTGGAAATAGGGATGGTTTGGCACAAGGGGGCTCCTTCTCCACTCGCACGGGGCATTATGACTTAAACAGACTTGAAACGCCGCCCGTCCCTTTCATCCGACACGTCCGTCGGGTTTCAGCGCAAACGTTTCTTCTTCACTGGGCCTTGGTTGCCGAGCTCAGCTCTCGGCTCGCTGTACTGCACCTGTAAAAACAAACAGCTCTTTGGTCAGACGCAGGTAATCGGAGCTGAGGCCCGCTCACGGTAATGGCTCCCCTGAGGAGAGCCGGTGCAGGGGGAAAGCCAGGCGGGCGCGGCTGTAATGAATCATTTTTTAAACACAGGAGCAGAGGGGATTAATCACAAGGAGGAAAGATTTGAAAAGTCAAGGGTTCCGTACCGACACAGCGGTGACTACACCACCCCCACCTATAAGGGAACTATACCGGTTGAGCAGACCTGCTGTCTTAGGTCCTCGCAAACCGAGGAGTTGCGAGTTGTGTCCTTCCTGAGAAAAGTTTGTTGGAGACTAATTATAGCAGCTTGTAGGCAGGAGTAAGTGCCTGTACGGCTCCGGCTGGGGCATTGCGGTTACAGATGATCACACACTTCCCCCGTTTCAGATGAACATGCTGTTTACTTTACTTAAAGCAGGGAGTGAACTCGGGTCGGAGGTGAAGGTCGTCATGATGAAAGTAGAGTTTCACTGAGAAACTGAATAAAGATTTTTCCGGCAGCTCGCAGCTTGTCCATGTACAGCTACTAGACTGCAATTAAACATTCAGATCTGGCATTCAAAAGATGACTTTGAAGTTGCTATATAACTAAAAAAGTATCAAGTCATAATGTGATGATTTAACATGTGAAAATGATGCCCAAGACTAATTAATGGGATGATGTACCAAATTTAAAGTTATATTCCACATGCATTTGCATTCCAACTATAAATGTGCTAGCCATTCAATTCTAGTGGTTAACACAAAGCTATTTTAATACACGATTAGACAGAACTGTTTATAGGACCTCACGCAATAATAAATTAGTAAAGTATATTTGTTTGTTTTTTTTGGATATGACAATATACAACTATTTGAAAATCTGGAGGGGCAAAATAACTCAGAATATTGAGAAAGTCCCCCTTTAAAGTTAGGGGTTAATTAAAGTAATTAGGTTTTGATATATTTACTGTACAAAATGTAGAAAATCTATTCATGGAACGTGATCTTTACTTGATGTCCTAATGATTTTTTTTGCATAAAAGAAAAAACAATTTTGACCCATACAATGTATTTTTGGTTATCGCCACAAACATACCCCTAAGACTTAGGAAATATAAAGTCAGCATTCAAAAAAATATGCCTTTGAAACCAATTTATCTAATAATTGAAAAGAAAATCTCATTTTATATATTATAATGATATATATATATATTTTTTTTTTTTTATTTAGTAAATATTAAGCATGTTATTTACTGTTTTTTTTTCAATCTTGAAATTAATCAGTGTGATATAACATGTCAGTTTTATATTGGTCATCAGCTATCCAAGATATCGAAAAATTCATACCCGTCAACAACTATTAAAAAAATGATATGTTTTGGATACATTATTGAGCCAGTACCTGGATCGTAACAACCTCCAAAAGCATTCCCTATGATTTCATCAGCAGCTTCTAAAAATGGCATTAAAAGGCATCTTCTCTTGTCCAAGGCCACCGTGCAGTCCAAACGACTTACAGAATCGACAAATAATTAAATACGGCATGAGGCTGATGGGACTGGAAAGCGTGGAGAATGCGTCCAAATGCTTTTCTTGTTTGTTTCTCCTCTAAACAATAACCTGGAGGTGTATCTGTAAGGTAGGGACTGCACACTAATTACCAGGCCCTGATTATGAGAATGGAAGATGGAGCACAAGGGAACAAAGAGACGCGGCAGCGTCAGAACATGAAACTGTCCTCAGAACTGACAGATGCTGCTTATTTTAGGACAGAGGGCCGCTGTATGAAGTCCAGTTTTGAGGGTTGGCGTTTGAAGAACAGCACAGACACTAATTGCCAAGTCATTTTCGGAACCATGAGACGGGAGTCAATTTTGAGCTTTTGTAACGTGCTGTTTATTTGGTCAACCCATTTTTAGCATAACGGTTCGGACATGTTAAACTTAATGGGGACAGCGAGGATTTGCATACCTTTTTGGTCTTTATTGGTATGCTTAATGACCACTGTGCCGTTTTATTGCCATTTTGTTCTTTAAAAAGTGGCATGCACTTTTCTTTTGCTTTTGCTAAAGATCATTCTGTCTTCCCATTTTTGGTGCGTTCCATTTAAATGAACAGCAGGCAGTTCATCCAACCACGAAAACATACTTCAAAAGGCTTAAAAACTCAGCAATGGTTTCCATCTTGTTTTGCCAACTTGCTGCTTCCACATGCCAAAACCAGTGTGTCATGCTGGCTTCATCCAACCACACAGACATATGTTAACGTAAAGTTGCAGAGGTTCGTCCCGGGAGGTTCGTCTGAGCCAATCACTCGAGCTCTCCAGAATCTGAGCAGGACAGGAAGCACTGACAGCAGTTAAATAGCCTTGATGATGGAGAAGTATTCGCTTTGTGACAGCAGGACCCGCTTTGCATCCCGACTTCAGAATCTCACTCAGGGTCCGAAAGACGGAGCGAGACTCTCAGCATTTGGCTGCTCGTCCGCGGGCTTATGATGTCACCCCGAATGACATATCAGCCATGGATAATGTTTCATCACATATGGTGCCCAGCAGGACGGCGTTGGCTCAACACTTCATTAATCGAGTCCTCCAACCTGATGTGACGGGGGCCGCTACACTGCCAGTGTGCAGACACCGACCCCTTAGCCAATCCCTGAACCCTCTACAGCACCCTTCTTTTATCACAGGCCGACAAAACTGATAATCAGGGACAAGGCTGAAGCGTTATGGCCGAGGATAGATCAGAGCGGACCCCATCCAGGCAGCCGGGTGACTCCATCAAGACATGCTGGGAAATAATTGGGCCGGGGGCCGCCTTTAAAGGAGCGAGTCCATTAATAATCAAACACAGCCAGAGGAAATATCCTGGGTAACACTTGGGAATTCTGTTAGTGCAAATAATGCAGACATCTTCAGGGAATTCCTTCCTTGTCTTTGTCCCTCCCTCTCTCTCTAAATGTAAAACTGGACCCTTACCTTTTGAACATCAGAAGGCACCCTCTTGAGAAAATCCAGTATTTCATTATTGTCGATGGCATATGAGTTGAAAAGCTTCCTGGTAAATTTGTTAACACCTGTGAAAACAAGCGCGTATTAATAAATAAAGCTATCCTCCACACCTGCACGTATCTTACTGACAAAACAAACTTTGACCCAACAAACATTTGTCACTTTATCTGCTGTATGAACTTTATACTGGTACGTGATCATATGTGCATAGAAATATGTGGTCTGTCACTATTCACACTGCTGTATGATGCCATAAAGCTGCAACAGCGACATGAGCCAACATTGAAAACATCCCACATTATCTGACCAACAAATTTTCACAACGATTTAATTTGAAGATAAACATTCTCTAAAAAAAAAATAGGAATGGTTTCTTTCTTCTGAAGGATCTTTTTTTTTTTTAAATATATTTCAAATTGCAAAAAATATTTTCACTGTAATCATAAATGCAGCCTTGGTAAACAAACAGATGTCTTTCTTAACCATTACTAATCCTAAATAAGTAAAATTTCACATTTCAAGCTGTATTTTTTAATAAGAATGTGTAAATTTTTCCTGCTCACATTAAAACCAATCGTAGGTAAAATTAGGGGGGCATTAAAAGCAGAATAATGCCTTCGCTTGCCCGCCTTTTCTCTATTACTGTGCCTAAGTTTATAAAGGCTCAGGAGAGGTGCAGCTAGTCTTTCCAGCCAACAGCGGATCATGTTCACGATTCTGATCAGCTGTCACAGGTAGAGTTATGGAAATAGATTACTTTTTAAATAGCTTTCGTCAGGCGTCAGTAAAAGAGTCGAGCTCAAAGCTCAGAGACAGTAAAGTGTGACTCTTTCTAAAACATCTCTGCATGACTTCCATTTAAAAGAAAGTGGAGACAGCTTAACAGCAGCACTGGAGTATCACGCATGATTGGGTGAAAGGGCTACACATGGTGTCTCACTTACTTACCCCACACTAAAACTATGTACCGCAGTGGGATGTAGTACAAGGCGGCAGTCGCCAGAAACAGAACCAGGCAGGCCAGGAACGACAAGAATGGTACTGACCAGTTGAATGTGCTGTCGATGGAGACAAGCTGAGTTAATTTACACACAAATCAAGTACATAAATGCTATATTACTACATGCACTAGGCTTATTAACAGTTCAGGTTGACATACATTAGTTTTAGTTCAGAATAAAAAGGAAATTATAATAAAGCTTTTTCTTCAATTTGAAGGTGCCACTAAAACAGTATTTTAATAGAGGGTTCATGAAAAAAAAATGATGAATGAATTTATTCCACACAAAAAAACGTAGTATATAACATAGTATATAAGCTTATGAGCATAGCAGCATGCGTGAGATTTGTATGAGGTAGAAAATGCTCTGTTCTTACTTTTTCACTCTTTCCCCAACGCAAGCCACTTCATCTAAAGTGTTCTGAACTGTAAGCACAATTTCTTGAACCATGTGGATTTTTTCCATCAGTCCTTTTTTCTCTGATTCCTGAAGAGAAAGAAAAAAAAAGACAGACTGATGAGGGAAGTCAGCTGCTAGACGCCGACAAAGGAAGAGCAGTTTATTTCTAGAGTGCCATCACCAGTATTTCATCTAGTCAATGGCCTGTAATGAGCTTCTGTAACATCTCCTCAGACGCGAAAATGTGTCAGCCTCTCCTCCAAAGCTGTCACAGATCTGGGAGTATTTCAGCATTCGTCAGGCGCAAACAATAAAGGTGCATCACAATCAAAGATTAAGCGGAGGAGGAAAAAGATGTAAAAATGGCAATCAGAAAGCATACAGTGAGAGAGGGACTCGGGAGTTCGAGAACACAGACGGCGTAAGACGCCAACTTGTGAGGTCGTCTAATCCGCGAGTCTCTGCCGGGCAAGTCTTGGCTCGTTTCCTGGGGTGCGAGCTTTTTCGAGTACCAGTTCTTGGCGTACGAAAGCTAAGAGTTGCCCACCTTATGGCAAGATTGAGTGCAGGGTTGAAATCATTGGATTTATCGTTTTCTGTATCCGAGCTCGTGGGAGAAAGATTGCAATGTCTGAGTGTAATCCTGTTATACAAAGCAATGTTTTTACTTCTTGTAAGAGAGATGGGAAATCCCATTGTCTTCTTGTATTTGATGCATCACACAGTATTGGGTTGCTGTGTAATTCAGAGACATGGGCTAAATGGACTTTCGATGAGAAAAAAAAAAACAGAAAGGGAGAAATTCTATTCCATTTTACTTAAAGAAGATTGCTAGGGTAATCTAACGTCCAAAGCAACATGATCACATCAGAGATTCCTCCGGCATAAGAGCCCGCGAGTATAGTTCTCCAAAGGGGGAAGAGAAGAAAGAGAGAGAAACAAGAAGCCCTCACATCAATAGGAGAAAATAATGACGGGAGTAATGACCGAGCGAGGGAATAAATGAGAGTATGGGGGGTGGTGAGAAAGACAAACGTGTGATCGAGCGCTGTATATGTTTGTCTAAGCGACCGTCCCCCAGACAGCGGCCCCGGTGAGCCGGCCCCTGGGAAAGCTCAGCCCAGACTCCCCACTGTCACTCTCCATTCGGCCCCAGACACAGGAAACCATAGGAAGCCAGTCATGCCTCCACTCAGCACACAGCGTGTCCTAACATAGAGACTAGGATATCAATCAAGAGAAAATCAACATGCCTCCTGTTATGAGTCATTTCAAATCCCTGCTTTGTAAGGAAAGTGTCAAAGGAGGATAAAGTGCAGAAGATGATTTATTCTTTCAGTGTATCAACTGTGTTTGATATCGGCTCAAATGTCTTTAGTGTTTCTTTGCTTAATGAACAGCGTGACTCTCGAACAACCACAAGAAAAATGAACTTACAGTGCTCCCGAAAACAATATTTGAACACTCAAGTCATATGTTATATAACAAAATATCAAACCGAGTGGCATTTATTTGAAATAATCACAAAGTCACTTTAGACGGAAAATTTGCTAGCTTATGAACAATAATGAATATAATAAAAAGGCTGTTTTAGTCCTTTCCACAGCTCGTAAGTGAGATCATAAATTTTGCAATCTGACAGAACAGATATTTACTGTACTGCGTAAACCTAGTATGGGGTGTCAAGGTTCGATACGAGTTTGGTACAACAGATTTATTTATTTTTTTTATTAGAAAAAGATTGTATAATTTAAAGCAAAATCATTTGCTTAATTATGCTACATCCAGTAAGACACCTACACAAAAAAACAGCAGGCAGACTGAATGAAAATGCAGATGTATTCTCTGACAGCAGGTGGCATATATATGCAGCGCCTTGGTTATCACTGTAAACAAAGCTGCTGCGCTTATGAACATTACTTTAATGTGAATTATATGGAGGTAAGAGGGAAAGAAAATTCCTTTGAAAAATAAAGAACTAGCTCATATTTGTCTTTCTATATTTTGAGCATCACGAACAATGAGCTTGATCAGCTGCTACAGTTGTTTCTCTTCTTTACATCCTTTATGAAAACTCAAATGGCTGCTTCCGATTAATAGCCGGTCGACCTCCAGAGCCTGAAACTTCCCCCAAACAAACAGCTGGTCCTTTGAGCCCTTGCATGCCAGTCTGTTTTAGGTTGGTGCATATATTCTTTCTTCTCAATAGGTATCGTTAACTGCGATGTCGGTACTGTGTACCAATACACCCCTACAGCTGAGCTTGAGTAAGACGTATTACATTTGAGCTTTTTCAGTCTTTCCCCAATGCAAACTACTTAATCTAATGTGCTGTATACCATAAGACTATAATACTAAATAGTTCATGTGATGAGCTCCACCTGAACAGACGTGATACATCCACTTCAAACTAACTTGGATAATAATGCTTAGAAAAGACAGCAATTCCCAGAGTCTTTTTGTTTTTCTTTGTTTTGATATTTTTTTTATTGAATGATATTTTAAAGTGTATTTAAGCGTCCAAATTTGTTTTGGGTCTCTACATGTGATGTAATGTTCGTCAGATTGCTTTGGTGTGGCTGTAAATTTATAAACTGACAAACATCAAATATTCATTTTAATGGAGACCAAAAGAAGCGCAATATACAAGTTCTCTGGACTTCTGTGATTCATCTCCCTCAACCCCCTTGAAGTCAAACATCCTTTTTTCCGCCTCTGAGGTGGAAACATTTTAAAAAACTACCCGTGCTACACGTCTGCTGATTAGAAAACCTCTGTCAGATCATATTCTCAATTCAGATGAAATTGTCAAATAACTTTTATGTTGGCTTAATAGGGAACAGATTGCACAAAGGCGAACAGAAAATGCAGTTTCACAGGGATGCTCGGCACAATCAAAATACCGCAAGGCAGGGTTCATTTAACATTCCTTTAATTGAGTAAATGGCGTCAAATTTGAATATTCATTCAAAGCTGGTGCAAATATTCGCGACTCACTTATTCCACAATGGAATAACCAGAGGAACGCACCTAAATAAAACACCTGCGTTTTTGGCGAAATGGGTTGCAAATGGGTTTGTTAAAGCTGACAACCAGAGTACAAACAAGCACAAAACACCCAGCGCTCCCAAATGGATATGTCACAGGATTGTGCACTCTGGAATACACAATGATTATGACATCAACACTCTGTCCTTGTGCTATGCGCTGAAGGTGATATGTTAGATGTGAGGGGGGAGAGGGCTTGCGATGGTACCCCGGGGGGGGTGCAGCAGAAGAAGGGGTCAGCTCTCTGTCTGTCTAACCAAAGCTCGGTACTCTTAGGTGACCTTATGCCCAGGGCCAAGCGAACAGGGCCTCTTGGTCATACACAACCAGCGGCTTGTATTTTCTTCCATCCTCTTGTTTTCTGATGCGATTAAACCAGCGCCTGTGCGTTCAACACAATTGATACCGAAAGCCGAAGGGAAGTTACATGGCAGCACGTGATTTGTAAATTTCCTTCTCTCCCCCAGGACAGATTCGTGTTCATAGAGGAGATCTGTTGTGTATTATTTCTGCAGTATCGAGGCCTCTCCTATCGTCTTTCTTTAGCTTCATTCCACTGCATCTGCGCCGCTCGACTGCAGGTTTACATATTCACATCCTCCAGGGGAAAACACAGAGAAAAACGGGCGGTAATCGTAACCTTCTCAGAGGGGACAGCATTTATCCCCATGTTAACCAAAGAGTAGAAACCAAAAAAACCTGGGCTTTTGAAGTGATCGAATTTAACACCGATCATTCTCCAGCCCCAAAACATTAGCTGCGATGACTTTGATAGGACGTGTAAAGCTAGACTGCTGGTCTGTCTTGCGTGATACCCAAGTCGAAGAGAAAAAACAAAACAGGGCTTTGAAACAAGCCATCTTAAATTAGAGCTGACAACTTAAAATAAACATGGACATCTGGGCAATTAAATAAATGAAAGGAGATATTTCATTTACACAAGACGTGAAAGGGTGTAAAAACACAATATATATCACTAGAAACATACTGGTAATTCTGATACTCGTAATTAATACAAATAAATAAATGCACATGAATGCATTCGCAATGTTTAATATTTGAATAAACTGAATTTTTATGACATTAGCTTAATTTAAACACACACATTCACAATCCACATATTTATTAGACTTTCTTTTTTCTCCCTCCAAGATATATTACAATTGTTTAGCTGCTGGGCGTAAGCTAATGTGCTTGCACACACATATCATGCGTTTCATCCGTGAATTATCTGCTTGGCTTGGATAGGATTTGGAAGAGGAAGCTGTTTTTAACAGAGGGGTTCCTCTCAACAGATGAAGGTAGCCTGCGGTCATCATAGCAGAATATATTGAGCACATTATGGATATGAATCCTAGGCCCTAGCCGAACAGCACAAGGGTCAGCGCTCGGAGGCTCAGAGCTGCGCACTTCCGCACATCCAAGTCAGAAAGCAATAACGCATTATCTTCCTGTTAACCCGTTCTTCTCTGAATCAGACAGCACAGACTAAAACGATTATGAGCCTGCCCTGCCTCATTATACATTTATTCAGCCCTCTGCATTCAGATTTTGACCATTGTGACCGTTTACCAGCCACATGTGGCAAACAATGAAACCATACCTAGGACCCTGTTAAATCAGTTTTTTGTTTGTTTTAGTTTATTTTTCATTTTAATTTCTTTTTGTTTGTTTGTTAGTTTTTTATTCATAAAATTTATCTGTACTGCATTTTTCCTAGACTCTAAATAAAATTGTATTAACCAAAAAGCATGTTTAATTGAAATTGTGAAACTTATTAATATAAATATTGAAAGTTTATAAAAAAAAGAAAAAGAAAAAAATTCAAGGCCCTATGACATCGTTTTTTTTCTCAAATACAGTTTTATTTTTTAACGAATCCTTTGTTTTTCCATTAATTTTCTGGATTTTTTTTTTCCATTGAAGTTTAATAATGATTTGCATCTTAATTGATTTTATATATATATATAAAAAAAATATATATATATATTTATTTTTTCCTGAAATACTGTATTTAGCCTAAAAACGTTTTTGGTGAAACTTCCTTAAAAACACTGTTTTCATAATAATTGTATTAATAGTAATAGCATTAGGTCAGTGTTTCCCAGTGTACAGTTTCAAGCTGAACCAAACTTTTATTTTGACGGGTGAAGACCTTTACGTTTCTGGTTGTATATAATATTGATGATAACAAATAGTCAAATTCTCATTAAGTTACTCTTAAGAGGCTGAAAAACTAAAAGACTAGCGTTTAAACGGCAGTTTAATATTCACAGACACTAGTTCATATCACATTTTAATTTAAGTGTACTAACCTTCTTTTGATTTATTCATCTAAAGTTGGGAACATTCCAAGACATTCCAAATGACATACATTAAATTGCATGTTTATTACTGAATTCCACAATTCTGTCCCCATTTTCCACATCGTGGAATCACAGGGCCCTACATACCAGCTTAATTTATTTCTTTCTTTAAATAAAGATGTTTGTACTGTTTCTAATGACTGAATATTTTAAGAATAATTGGATCTAAGCAGATTTGGGAGAATTTGTAATTAGTCTAAGGACTCATCTTAAGCATAAAAAAAAATAAAATGCAAAAAGGGGGAGTTCAACTGCAGTCCAGCCTCCCTATTTAGCCATGCCTGCCTCAAAATCCTTACAATGCCTCTATTCCCCAGCGGAAGGCAAACTTCAATTAATGATGCCGTTCTGTGCTTATTTCTGCGTTTCAAAGGACCACAGCAAAGCAACCAAATCCATTTGTCGTGTGAGCGAGAATTCCCAGAGGACTAGTGTGAAAGTACTGGAGGGAAAATGGGCTTGCTGAATCGTCTGTCCTCATTTTGAACGTATTTAAGTTGCAGTTCTGAGTTAAATGCGGTATTAAAGGTACAGCGTACAGCCCATCTATGTAGCACCCCAAGGACAGGTTCTATAAAAGTCAGGGGTTAATCAAAAACCATGCATGGCACTGGCGAAATACCTTTTCATCCTCGTCCTCATCCTCGGCCACGGACATGTTCTCCTGCAAAAGAAGGAGAAAGAGAGCGGATGAGATTGAGACACACATGGGCAATGGAGCATTTTCTTAACAAACACCTTGTAATGAAACCTTCGCTTGTATATACACCCCCATTGGGAGAGGCCCTGTTGCCGTAGCAACTGCCTCTCGGGTGACCTCGCACAAAAGGAGGAGGTGAATGAGAGGGGCCTTCCTCACAAGAGCGATGTCACAACCAAGCAATCTCATTTCTTCACAACATAAACACATACACACATTCACACATGCACCTGAAACCAAAAGGAAGGCATTTCATCTCAGTCGTTCGGGTGCCTAGATCACTCTCTATCAAGTCATCCCTGACCCTTCGAGGCTATTGAATGTAGCTGTGGTGCTCTGCCTCTGCTAGGCCGAGGGGTGAGCACGAGCTGATGCTGGCTTTAACGCAGCCCCACCCCGAGCCTGAGATACAGTACGCCGCTGAGACGGGTTGCTGGTGCACAAAGGGCTGCTACATTCTGAGTAAGGACTCAAATATAGTTTATACAACCCACTGGAGATGAAGGTCACTTAAAGTGTGACTGCTATGTTAAAACTCACAACCAAGGGTGATAGGAGCATCTCAGACATCTTAACCTTTGTGAATGTCGAATTCATAGACAACATGATCTAATTACGGTGGACTGACCAATTCATGTCTTTAGAAATACTGTAAAAATACCCCAAAAGGACTGTTTTAGTCTTGTACTGTGATATAAATAGCACCCAATGACTCGCTAAAATACTTCACACAATTAGCAACATTCTAATAATGGCACAGCATATAAAGTGTAGGCTATGGGGTTTTCCACATTCTGTGCTTGTTTTGTCATCCCCGTCTCATTCTTGTTACATAATGAAATAATTTCCATTTTTAATTAATTATTTCATTGCTGTTTTTTTGTTTGTTTGTTTAGCAACTACAAAATATAATACAATAATATATCATAATGTTACAATTTAATCATTTTTTGTATTATTAATATGGAGTCTCTGAATGTATTCTTATTCCATTTTATCTACGCGTTTTCTTTTTATTTAAACAAAAACATTTCTATTCTAACTAATTATTTTAAAAAGGTCTGTAACACTAGCATTCTCTATTCCTTTGAATTGTTTTAATCATTATATTTTTTGTTTTGTAAAAAAAAAAAGTCTCTACTATTCTACACCACTATATATACCAATCTTATATATATATGTATATATATATATATATTGTGTGTGTGTATGTATATATTGTGTATATATATATATATATATATATATATATATAATATTCGTAAACAAATATCAGCATACTAGAATCCATACTAGGATTTGTGACAGGTCATGTGGCACTGGAGTAATGATGCTGAAATTCAGCTTTTTAAATTTGTAGAATTTTTAAACAATCATTTGAAATTGTAATAATATGTCACACTATAATAGTTTTTCCTTTATTATATTATATATTGTTTATGGCTGTGAAAAAACTACAAATGACAACACTGTCTACTATAGACAGAAAGTCTATTCATTTGAAATCATTCTTCAATACAATCTGTGAGGTTTAAAACGGATGCATATTTCTTAATCCTGTGAGTCACCAGCATTGACTCTGACTTATTAGGGATCATTTTCTGTACAGCTGAGTGGGCGACATCACAGCACTCACCAAGTCCTGACTGTAGCTGGCCATGCCTGGTGTGATGTGGAAGTAGTTCCAGCCAATGAGCAGGAGGAGGAAGAGAGGGAACATGAACAGCTCCCAAAGCCACACTGTCACCACAAATATCTAATAGAAACAGAGAAAGAGAGCGGGTATCAAACAGGGGATGAGAATCACAAACAGCACAGTTGGCAATGCTGCCCACACACACGCATAAGCATGTCCTATATTATATATCTCGAGTTTAAACTGAAAATAAACTCTTAAGAAAATAGAAAACTTGACACCGGGACCTCGTCGTAACAAAAAAAAAGTGCAAAGTTGTATCTGAGCATCCTGCAAGACCATTTACAGTAGTTGCCTGTGCCAGCATCTGTATGGTGTGGCATTAGAGATTTTAATATAAAAAAAAAAATCCATTTGCATTGATTAACACTGTGCCGGTAGTGTGTAATTTGGATGTGACAAAACAGAGCATCTGACAGGAGTGGTCCTCCACACTTGCTCTGAGGCACTGCATTTACTTCGATACATTTCTGCTACGTACGTGGCTACTGAAGGGCTGGTTCTAGCTTTTTACCGCAGCAGAGGGAGACCGCGAACACTTAGGACCCCTGGTAGAAATAAGATGAATAGTCCTTCAGAATTCCGTAAGAGAAATAGGTGTGCAACACCCACAGTAATGCACAGCACGATGCTAATTGGACGGCTGAATTTAAACCCGGCTAGTGGCAACTTAATGAGCCGGAGAAATAATAAGACGACGCACAGGAACGACTGTAAAACAAGACATTTGAATGAAGCATTATTGTAAAAATGCACTCACTAAACTTAAGTGCCACTGAATCAGTGCTGTGCCAAAAATAACTGATGCATGTATTCAAAGAAAACTAGGGAAGCACAATATACCAGTTTCACAAATCAGACATTTTTAATGTACTTGATATTTACACCTTTCAACTACACCCATTAAAATTAATTCTGTCTACACCGAATACTACAACAGTGAATATATGAAGTTAGTCCCATTTCATCCAAAGGTCACAAGATAGAGCTTGTACTAGTGTACTATTACACAGAACAACAGGCTTGCGTTTACATGGCATGCTGGAGGCTTGTTAGAGACAATATGTTTTTCTTAAGTTATCCGGGGCCTGCAGGCCTTACTTTAGCTGTAGTACAGTACCAGCATGTTTCTGTCATATCAGCCAGTGGCCAGACATAGTGCTCTGGGGGCAGTCTACCTACTGCCACTCCGATGATAGGTTCACTTTCACACATGCCTGCACACACACACACACACACAAAGCCACCAGGGATATGAGAATCGTGCTTAATGCACAGAGCACTTGGACAACAACCCCCGCAGGCACAACAACAACAGTACACACATCTGGGTCTTTCTTTAATAATTCATTACAAATTTAGTCACACCGTACTATTGAAGGAGATGGCTGAATCTCTTTATCTCCTTATTCAATCTGTGCTAGCACGCAGATCCAGGCTGAAAACCGTATTATAGCATGTGAAGGTTGAATACGAGCGGCGTCCCGCTGCAGTCACTTCCACTTTTGGGACCCCACGCGGAGGGGCCCGCCTTCATCCTCACCCTCAGATAAACTCGAAGGGCTTATCAACAGGTTAGCTGTCATAAGTGATACCTTCCAAAGAAGTCAAGGCAGAAAGGGAGCAAGTGAGAGAGCGGAGATGGAAAAAAACCTGCCGACAGCCCAGCAGGAAAGTTGAACCCGCTTGCCCTGCCTGGAGAAGCTTCCACATTAACTACTAAAGTCTAATTGCCTGGTCCCTGTCTTCCCATGCGAGTCAACAGTAGGAGACCATTCATTTGCAGCCTGGGAGTCTAGAGAGAAGATCTGTCACAGGTATTCATAATCGTCCACTAATGCAAATTTCCGCTCAACTGCTCGCAGGCTTGGTGGACAAGATAAAAGCACACGGAAATACAGTAAAATGTCTTGTGTCTAAATGTAGCATCTAAATGACTGGATAAACAAAACCTGTCAGAGATTCCTTCATTCCGTCGCCAGCGGTGTGCGTGCGTGTGTATATGTGGAAGCATGCTGGATTTATATGCCTTTTCCCTGGTGCTAATAAAAACAGAACAGCGAACATCTGGAAAAGTCTTGCCGGTTTCAGTGCGAAGGCGGTGTCTGATAGCCTCGAGTTAGCTGCTACTCAAATCCTACGCTGCTCCTGCTGAACGCACTCGGCTAATTCTCCACTAAGTGGTTTGCATTTTATTAGTGCAGTGATTAAAGGAAAAGGAGGGCGAGGTAAAACCGGACGGATGTGAAGAGTTCGTTTATATTGAAGAAGAAATTCAGCTGTACACTGGTACTCCTTTTCCATGCATTTTACTGCTTGTAAAAATGCATTAAGTGCAGGTAAAATAGCTAATATGTAGTAAAGTCTCAGCTACTGTACACAGAACTAAGGTCTTTATTTTCTTAAAGAGACACAGCTGGAATCAAATAGATAATCGATAATCACGATAATCACTAGAAATGAGGTGCACCCAACTAAGCAAGCCAGAGGAGACAGCGGCAAGGAACCAAATCCCCATCCGTGATGGGACCTTGGGAGAAACCAGGTTTAGTTGGGGCCAGTTCTCCTCAAGCATGCATTTTTTTTTCATCAAAGTATAATACAGCCGGTGTTGCCATGTCCACTTAATATATGTGTATTAGGACTCTTTCATGTATAAATATGGGAAATGGTGGATTGTAATGAGAAAGAAAGTGAGTTATTTTGAGCTTGTTTTGTCAGACCCAGTTGATTGTTTTTCTAGTGAGATCTGGCAACAGTGAGCCCAGACTTTGGGTTGAGTCCAGACCACACAGACCTCAGGAACTCAATCTAAAACCTTCTGATGACACACAACTAATATCTCCAACTCTGAGTTATTCCAACCCACCAAAAAAAAAGCAACACACACAAGACAAGCATGTATACAGTTGTGAGAGGCTATTGCATTGTCTAGTGTGTTTCCATACAGGTGTGAGTCAATCTAATTATCATAAATGTACAGTATATACATTATATTAAGCAAAGGTTACACACATATTCTGCTGCTGTATGAACCTAAACGTCATTTAGGTGTTGACTGTCGAAGGAGGAAAAGATTATTTCAAATCCTGCTGTAGGTGATGGAGAAGCTCTCTCTCCTCTCCTCAGGCACCAACAAGGACCACCAGAAGACCGGCCTAGCAGGGGGTTAAGAACCGCCTGACGGATATGTTTTAGTGTGCAGCTAATATGATTGCACTAAATGTATTTCTGAGGCCTCTCTAGACGATCCCCTGGTCAGAGGAATTCCTATACCTAATAATAAAGCACTCAGCGATTAAAAGTGTGAATAAAATAAGTCCTGCAGCCGAAGCCAGGCTGGCAGCAGTACGCCACCCACGCTCTCCAGGGAGGGGGAGAGGAGAGCCACGGCAGGAACAAAAGGACAAAGACGCCCTCACTAAGAGTTTATACAATCCTGCAAATTGATTAAACGGCAAAGGGGTGGAGAGAGGCTACCAAATCAGACTACTTACTGACAGACTAAACACAAGTGGTGTGGAGGGCTGGGAAACAACACTCCACAGCTAGTGCTAAATGTAAACACGCATCACTGTGGGAGTACAATAACCTCCATCCATCTGAATTTCAAAGTCAGAACATCTAGAGAAAAATGGATCTGCTAGACTGTACGGTGGAGTTTTTTCATTTAAGTTATTTAGGTTTAAATTAATAAACGAACATACATTTTTTATTGTATTGTATTGATCTATTAAGTATCAGTAAAGCTGAAATTTGACTCCAGGCTTAAGTGATCATATTTTTATGCTCACTTGTTTTGATCATCAATTCTGAATATGTTGTTTTAAATTCAGGTAATGGCTAAAATTTGCAAAATGACAGCATTTATTTGAGAAATGTCACTTTTGCTCAATAAAATGCATCAATTATAGATATTGAATCCCAGGTTTTGAATGGTTTGAGTCTTTTGGAAGCCACTGAATAAGTACAGTACCTAATGTATACAAAACAACACACAACACTGACTGTCTAAAATAAGCCAGAATTTATAAAGGGAGATGAGTCGAGCTAAAAGCTTTTTCATAGCAGCTATATAAAATTCATTCAGTCAACAGACACAGCAAGACAAACCGAGCAGGGATCATGTCCTGTAAAGTTGGTGTTTGAATCTGAAGCAGTCAGGAGTCCATAAATACTTAAGAACTGACCGGCAAACGTGGGGAGAATTAGCAAGATAACACTGAACATATTGGACCGCTCTGCGATACACATGAAAAATGCAAAACTGTTTTGAGCCACGACACAGCCAAACCAAATCACTAGATGAGTCTCAGCGGGTTGGACTTTCTAACAATTTAAGATCTGAGCAAATGAATAAGATATTAACTGATCTTTTCAATGATTGCTGAACAAATTTTTAAGAAGCACTTTACATGGTTAACATTGTTATGCTTCTCGAAGCATTAACATTTCAGATTTTGACAGGGGAAAATCTATTATGTGTGTGCATCCTCTCAGAGCAAGTGAGCACTAACTAAACCATGAGGGGAAGTTTGAGTCTCTCTTGTGTCCCTCTCATGCATTTATCTTCCGCAGCAGCGAGACGCAAACAACGGCAGCAGTGCCAGCCTGCCTTATGAGGGTCAGACGAAGGGCTGTGGACGGATGCCAGATTACATGAACGTATCTGTGCAAATCTAACAAGGCTGACTATTGGCTGCAGGCGTAATGCGTATGTGTGTGTTCAAGAGAGCCGATGAAACCGGGCAACTTTAATGTGAACAGAGGATCCTTGCAGCATCGCCACACTTTCCTCTCTTTCCCTGGCTTTTTTCCAAGGTGAAATGGAGGGCGAAGCGAGTAACCTACATTGGTGTCTTGATTAAAATACAGAAAAATGACACAACATTTAGAGTGAATCAAAGGCTCCAGTGGCTGCTAAAGCCATGCACGTCTGCACGCGAGACAAAGGGAAAGCTCGAGATGCACGGAAAAGATTGCGGCAT
The DNA here is from genome assembly GCA_032361165.1 of Enteromius paludinosus. Taxonomy (NCBI): domain Eukaryota; kingdom Metazoa; phylum Chordata; class Actinopteri; order Cypriniformes; family Cyprinidae; genus Enteromius; species Enteromius paludinosus. The sequence goes on from JAUMHQ010000081.1 coordinate 10,872,178, forward strand.
GTGTTTATCTGTCGAAAATGAACAACAAATGAGGTGGAAACCTCCAGGATTCGGAAGTGTATAAATGATGTGACAGCTTTTAGGTTTATTTTAGAACATGAACAAAGATTGCTAATGTAAACCTGCATATGGAATTAGGGATTGACGGATTTGACTAATCCGGAATACTGAATATTTGATGTAATAATTAACCATTTAATCTGTTTGAATATAAATATGTCAACGAATGTCTTTAAATATAATGATGAATGTTTCATTAAAATGATTTCTGTCTGTAGCTGCAAAACATTAACGGTACAGTACTTACAAACAAATCTGAAATCTATTTATATTTCCTCGTAAATCGAATAATTCCCAACAATCACGAACACACTGAAATAGCTTAACTGTAGCATAGAATTTCTGCTGGAACGGGATCCTACAAGCACACTGCAGGCTGTGAGTGTATGATACGTGTTTGTGATTCACAGCAACAGCCGGCTGGACTGCAGCTCATGTCCTTATCAGCGGAGCGCTGGAGTGGACCGTGCACCCAGAGGGAAAGAGAGTGAGAGAGGAAGAGATAAAGTCTCTCTGTCAGCGGCGGTGTGGAGGCCAGCGCACAGAGCCCCGTGGTGCCTGTCAGCGGCTGGCATGCCGACCCCACCCCGCCGCACCGGCCACCAGTGTTTAATCCATGTTGGGAGCGTTAACATTCTGCGACCTCACGGGTGACAGATCTGCCATGCGAGCCTTCTCCCCTGAGGCGGGCGGCACCCCGAGTGTCAGCTCGGCTCACAGAAGCTCCAGCACACATACGTCACGGGCTGCGGCCACGGAGCGCCTGGGGAGAGTCGTCCTCTGTGACTGTGGAGGTGGCGAGCGTGTTAGTGCTGGTCATTACGACACGCAAACGCACACAGACATGTGCATCAGGGTTAAAGACCGAGCATGCTTGTAATAGTGCGGCGTGCAAGCTGTTTATGCGAAAGTGTGTTTATGCACAGATGGAAGAAGAATATTAAAAATATACACAAATTATGCAAAGCAAACAATGAATATGTAAACATGCAAAGCGCACATTTAAGGCAAGCACTTCGCTCGTAAGTAGAGCGGAGAAGCACTAAGCGGACAGACGAAGGGAGGAGCTGTCAGCGGCGTGGTTGTCAGCGTGAAGGATAAGAGGGATGCGAGCGGGGTCAAGGCAGACTCGGCGTTGAGCCCCAGGAGCGGGACGATGACACGGAGCATACACATCTCAATAACAACACTGACACTGTCAAATTTCCAGCCATCACCGCACTGTTAGCGGCCGCTCAAATCCAGCTCTTTAATTATTAATCCCTTCCTCCAGAGTTGCAGGAAGAGCCCGTGCACATATATCACTATCAAGGGTTCGCCCTCCTGTCATACTCGCAGCACAAACTCCCTGACAGTTTCTTAAAGCCCACGAGGCACACAGCGGGACTCACACACACGTATGCGCACATCCGCTTCAGTGTAGCTGCTGTCCAGGGAAACTTTCAGAGTGAAGTGAAACAAAGGTGAGGGACAGAGAAAGATCTAATGCAAAGACTAGGACTGTCAAATCGATTCAAACTTTTAAATGAATGGCATGTTTATTAAATAATCAATTCAATATTTAGAAAAGAAAGGCCCAGATTATGGTCATTTAACAAAGTTTTTGGCAAAAAAACTAACAAAAAAAAACAATCGTGTCATTGTTTACTCAACCTAACTTACTGTGGACCAAAAATAAGAAGGATTCTGAGAAATAATTCAAATATTTGAATATTTTATCCATTGGGTGGAAGTTAGTGGTAAACTAAATGTTTTCGTAACATCATTCCACAAAATAGCTTACAATCATGCAGTTTAAAAAGGGTTAATAAATTTATTTTTAGGTGACCTATCACACAAATTTAAATGCAATTTTCATATATATCTGTTGGATTTCCTGTGCAAATATTTCCTTCTATGTATTTGTTTATTGTCTCAATCATGACCCATCACAGAAGTATCTGTGTTTTGATTCTTTTCTAACACTGTAAAAAAAAATATATATATATATAAACCCTTATTACTATTAAATTATATCATTTAAAATATCTTTACTATTTTTATTTTTTATTGTTATTTTTTTCCTCTATTAATTCTGATTTATTAATTATGGTATTTAAAGGACATACATGCAGCTAATCACATCTTGAGCACTCTGTTTCCTTTTATATCATTATAAAGGACAATAAATAGTTAAACCAAGTAAATCATTATAGATTTAACTTTAAGACAATATATCGCTTTCATTATTTCCATATTATTGAACATAAGCTGATCACTTGTCTAAAGTCCACAGCGAAGCTGACTTATAGTAGTTGCATTCCATCTGCACTACTTGGTAATTGTTTGCCTATGCACACACGTTTGCAGACGTGTTACATTTTGCTGCTTTTAGTGTCCCGCACCATGTTTTTTATCGGTAAGGTAAAAGTTTAACTTGTCTTAAGACCCATTGGGACTGTGCTGACTGTGATCTAATAAAAACCTTGCTCAAATGGGAAAAAAATCCTTGTTGGGGAATTACGGTACTATTAAAGTATTCACTTTTTAAGTGCACATTTTATTTGAATGTAATTAAAGGCACTAAATGAACATTAAATTGACAGCCCTAGCACAGACACGAGGTGCAGGAAAACCCCTCAATATCAGAAGATCATTGCGTCTTCCTGAGGACATTACACGAGTTAACTGCAATAACGAATCAGGTCGTGCAAATGCTGATAATCAGTCTAATCCTGCCTGTCCCGGTAAGCCAGTTAATAGCTTAGACCGTGCCCGCCACTTTATGGCGTTCCCTCAGGACCCGGGAACCTGCGCAGACCCTGTCCTGCTATCATGTGGAGCTGGCCGTTCTGTTAGACAGAACCAGGGAGAGAGAGAATGAGAGAGAGAGAACGCTCCGTCACAGCTGCCAACTGTGTTTACAGCTGCACGGCATCAAACATTCATCAGATGCCATCTTTACAGTCTGTGATGTGAAGCAATCAGCATTTCACAGCCTGTCAAATGATGTCGAAACCGCTTGCTACCTGGCAGTGTCAAAAAGAGAAAAAATCTCAAACATATACACACACTTACACACACAAACACACGTCCAGGTTTTCCTTTCTAGTCCACACTACTGACAGACGAAGCAAGCTCATATGTTAGAATATTAATTCTACTTAAATACTTAAAACGCTCTAATGACAGCAAAGCCCCAGATCAGCTTTCAAGTGTAAATAATCTCTTTTTTTCCTCACCCTTCGATCCCTTTCATCTTTATTGAAACTGCTTGGAACTACAGAGTTCAGAAGCAGCGAATTTGGCCGGTTAATGCCTGGCTGGGTAATGCTCATTTAGCCTGTGGTGGAAACTTTTTGGAGTCTGTTTGCTCTGTGTAATGCGCTGTAAGAAATTACTTTGCTTAATGCTTAGCATCAGAATTGTCACCGGCCTCGAGTAATACCTGCTCTCATCGTCGGCCCCGAGAGCGCACGTTTCGACAGTGCTGTAGCTCCATCTACAGGCCAAAGTGAGACATGCAGCAGAGAACTCTGTGTGACCCCTCTGCAGTCTCCACTGATGTATGCCACATTCATCTTTCTCTTGTCTTAAGTACAAGCTACATCCAAAAAGTGGTATTTTATAAAGATTTTATCTGTCATGGCCCTCCTTCTCAGGCTCACTGTAGTTGTCGGATTTTGTGAGTATCGTTTCTAGACTCATTACCGTTGCATAAACAAGCTTTAAAAATATGTAAGTTTGTAAGCGGTCTGTCTAGTTACGAGAGCACGGCTGCATGCTTTTGAGAGATCTATCAAGATTTATTTTCCTCAAATGCATATGAAGATGCTTCTAATGAGACTGCTAGTGTTTAGAAACAGTGCCTTGGGTGGACAAGCGTGAAAAATTCAAAAGAACGGTTACAGTGGGGTTTGTGCAATAAGACACAGGCAAACCACTCCACTTTTTTCCTCTCGTTTTAAATATAAGCCTTAGAACACTTTGTGGAAAATCAACTACATACACAAATGATTAATTGCATAGACAATTAAAGTTCACATAAAATATGTAAGTGTACTGTGTATATTTATTATGTGTATAATACACATACATACAGTGCATATTTAAAAATTATTTGCATGCATTAAATAACATTTATATTAAACATTAAACATTTTTTAAAACATAGACATGCATGTGTATATTATATTATAAATAATAAATATACACAGCACCAGACACACATGTGGATGTGATTGACAAAACTGATATATATAAATAAATATTTAAACATTATTTTAAATTAATATTAAACATTTTAAAATATTAAACTAAAGGATACTCTTTTAAACTCTCCTTTTTACTGTTAATTTAGCTTACAGATAATTTCTGAGTAGAATTTATAGAATTGACAACATCTGTAAGGTGTGGGTTAGGATTAGGTTTCAGTTACTATAGTGTCTAATTTACTAGCATAAAGCAAATACATATAAGGGAATTTAAATATTTATAAAAACAAACAAACAACAACAAAAACATTTGATTACTTAAACCATGATATATTAATCTTTGTGTTTATTTTATAGAAATATTTTATTTTGCTTCTCAAGTGTTATTTTTGCTTATACTTTGTTTCTGATTGCACTCGGACACTCATTCTGTACAAAGACTTCAAATGCAAAAACCATTCGAGGCCAAATCAATCAACTAGGGACTTTACAGGTGTACGGTACTTCGGTTAAACTCAACTCTATATGTTATGCTTTCCTCCTCCTAAGGGCCAATCAAAGTTTCTTTCTATAACAAAGAATAATCTAGTATACAAAACAGAAAAGTTTTGTGCATATATACTCATATACTCAAAGCAGACAATATTCAAACTACAACATGCACCCACACACATATTTCCCACTCTCCTCAGATGAAACAGTTTTTTGCCAGAGAGAGTGCATATGCGCTGTGCTGTGTGCAGGTCGGGGTGGTGACCGCTGGGATTTCCAGCACTGGGGTGGGAGTGTGTTCCGGGAACAGGCGCTGCCTGTGCAACCTACAGACCTGGACAAAGAAACCGCAGCACCGCAAATGCATTATAAGTTGCGTAAAGTGTAAAAGCTAAAGGACAGAGACTCCACTGCCTCCATGAATAATGCATTGTAATGTATTTTAAATATATGTTTGTAAAGTAAATAGGCTACTTTATGTACTACATTCCAAGTATACAGGCCTACATAATAAATTAAACGGCTGACACGAACATGGTGACATGGATTGGATGAGAAAACGTAGAGGAAAGCATGGTCTCCTCTAATTATGCTCTTCTTAGAGGCAAGCATCTGTCAATGTCTGACTCTGTTACCTTATTACTGCAGCCTACAGATATACATACACCCATAGAGCGAGAGAAAGACAGATATGTGTTCGTTAACCCTTGAGGGTTACACGCTGTTTTATAGACACCATGCAACATGTATAGTAATTAAACATCATGAGAGAGTACAAAAAAACGCATGAAGTTGTTCTTTAAACGCCGTAAAAACCACATAGTTGAGATTCTCCCCTCCGGCCTGTTGTTTCTAAAGCCTGGACGATTTACACAGCTGCCCTATTTTCATTTTTCCTGTCATCTCCATACCTCAGCATCACCTGCACAGCTCCGAACGCAGTGGTGCAGAAACAGGCCACATGCTAGTGGAGACGAGATGATATTCTTTCTCTTCTCAACCCCACGTGTGCAGACAATGATAGGGCCGGCAACAGGATGTCCCACGCCTCTTCCCAGCTTGACACCCCGTCTCCTCAGGTGGATGGGCGCACACACACCTCCGGTGACTCCCCTTCAGGGGGCACTGCTCATTCCAGTAGCAAGCCGCAGCAGCACCGGAGACTGCATATTACACTACGGCTCCAAGAAAGCCTCTAAAAATAACTGCTTGTGTGTTCCTACTTGGCTACAATAAAACAGCACTGAAGCACACATGGAAGGGCTCACGCAATAAAGTTCAGTCTGTTTACTGCTAGTGTTATTAATAGTATACACAACCATTCATAAATTTGAGGGCAGTAATTTTTTTTTTTGTTTAGCAAGAAAATTGATAAAAAGTGATCATTTATCTATTCACCAAAGATTCCTGAAAAACATGCATCAAAGTACTCAAAAAATGTTAAGCCCCACAACTGTTTTCATAAAAAGAAATGCTTCCTGAGCTGCAAATCAACATATTAGAATGATTTCTGAAGGATCGTGAATCCTTAAGACTTAAGGATTATCAGCTGCTAGAAAATTCATCTTTTAAAAAAAAAGACAATTTTATTTTAAAGTGCAACAATATTTCTCAGTTTTGTTTTTGCTGTATATTTGATTGAATGCAAAAACTCAAAATTTATGAATGGTAGTGATTGTAACAGAAAAATCTAATCTAATCTTTTATTTAAAGGTGCCATAGAATGGAAAACTGAATTGACCTTGGCATGGTTGAATAATAACAGTTCAGTACATGGACAT
>JAUMHQ010000081.1:10878803-10889796 GCA_032361165.1 Enteromius paludinosus
ACAGACTGTTTCATTCTAGGGTCAAATTCTAGGGTTGTAAATGGACCTGTAAAACCGTTTCCCCTTACCTAAGCTACATACCTTCCATGTACATATCAGAGAACAATTTAAAATATTCTCTCAATGCATTCTATGGCACCTTTAAATTATTTAAAATGATTAAATCTGAACTGCGCAAATACCACAGCGTGACATAAGCGAATCATACTGGCTCCTTTTTGGTATTGTTCAACTGGCATGAAATGATTGAAATGTAATCAAGATCACGTCCCAAACCAGATTTAAATTTCAATCTCTTAAATAAGCACCAGAGCTCAATGTACCTGGAGCACATGTGCTTCTTTTTGCCACTGTTTAATCAACAGGAACTTATTTCAAACAGTATCTGGACATGACTTGACCCAGATTTAAACCTAAAACTCCCACATAACCACAGAAACTCAATGAGGCTGGAGTATATGTGTTAACCCTCTAAGTACTCCAAACACATCACAACAATTCCAGGAAAACACACTTCCTATTTAGATTTTTTTTCAATCCTAAAAAGAAAAATCTCCTTTGTGGATTGAGTTGTAGTAGGTGTTCAATAACAGATATTTAATGAAAAACGGTCAAAGAAAAAAATGTAAAATCATTGAATCACAACACTTTACAGCTGCACCCTGGCAGGGCAGAGCCAAATGAGCACGGTCTGTTTTCCGTCTAGTGAAAAGTTGCTATTAAAGAGCAGAGTATTTTCTTCAAAGAGGGATTACACAGATGCGTTCTCTAACCTGAGGTTACTAAAAGGGCCATAGAGTTGAAATCTTGTAAACAGCGGTATGAAGTCTTACCAGGAAGGCTGTAATACTCCTTTGCGTGTTCTCCCAGTGGAAGCAGCTTTTAATATACTGCAGCGTATAGAGAATGGCCATGCTGATCTTCCTCACTCGATAGATATTACGTGCTAAAAGCTAATGGGGACAAAGCAGTAGTTAGCAAGATGTGCCTGAGGACGTAATGCTCACAACATGACATTCACTCAGGTGTAAAGAGGCTTTTAAACTGAAGGTTCATTGGTGATAAATATTAATAAGTCAAGTCATCTTTGGTGTCTAAAGAGCTTCAGGCGGTGCTGGAGGAAAAACTGAACATAATGAGTCTCTAAAGGTGCCAGCAACCAAACTAATATTAAGAGAAAGTAGAAAATATGGTGGCAAATTATGTTGTAATCGCAGATAAAGCTCACCTTTTTGTTAAACTTTGGGTTTTCCTCTGCAAACTTTGTTTCCTTCGGCTTGAAGGTTCTCACACCTGCTTTAATCTGGAGAAAAAGAGTGTTTCAATAATCTTTTTTTCAGGCTGTCTTCCATATTATTCAAGAATTATTTAATATGATGGTCTTACAGGGTTGTAGAGAACATTCAACTCCAGTGTGATGCTTCCTTTGGTCATCCTTGATAGAGTATTATTCTTCAACGTTCTGGTTATTTGTTGGCCATTAGAAACCTAAAAGGCCAAGTAGTGGTACTGTATTGGCACAATGACTCAAATGTACAACAATTCAAAAAATATTTTTGAGGTATTTACAGTCAACAACGGAATGGCAACTTTTCCCAGGACGTCTGGAGCCTTATCCCCATCATCATGATAGACTGTGAGCACCAGAACATCATGGATGTCCTTAATGGGACTTAAAAAGACATGTCCAAATTAGTGTGATATCAATACCACGAACGTGCATATTGACAGAACGAGATATCTACAGTACGTCACCGTAACTTACAACGTTAGGGCCGTTCTCCATTCAGGATTCAGGGTTTTGGATATTGTGTGAGTTTGCAGTTTGCTATTACCAAGCTCAAGGGTACAAAAAGGGTCACTTTTACCTGTGAAGAGATTCTGACATCATTATGACTGAATAAACCTTTATAATAGGCTATACTTTGCCTAATAACTATCTGACTGTACAATATCCCCTATATGCACTATGGCATTTTATTTAATATAGATAAGTACCACTTAAATCTGTTGATGGAAGATCGGTGGCTTTTATTAACTTGATTTGAAGATAGCCAACATCCTTCATGCCTCGCAGACAGTTCATCAGCGCCTGTAAACACAAACGATCTTTTAATGATCTTAATGATAAAATGGTCTCTCTTTTTTGCTTACAAAAGTTAAATAATAAATGTAATCATATAATTTATTTTTTTACATGGACCAGGAAGGAAACAATAAATAAATAAAAAGAATGAAATAAAAACACAAAATAGAACAATGTAATGCTCACATATTTCTCCTGCATCTTCTCTAAGGTTGTAGGGTCATCTAATGGAGCTGACTGAATGTCTGAGATGGACGCACCAGAACATGGGGTCAGTGTAACCAAAAACACCAGCCGGCCTTTGTTTGTGTCCAGCTCATGAGTATGTAACTGCTTCTGATTGACAGGAACTCTGGTCAGGTCAATATCTAGTCTGAGAAGAGAAGAACTAATTATTATTTCATCAGTGGATAGGCATGTGTGTTACTAATAAAAAAAGTACAACAAATTAATAAATAAAATAATATTAAGTAATAAGTGTGTAATTTGAAACAAGACAAAAAATGGCACAAAAGTCGAATTAAACTTTCTATTCCATAACAAATCCTGGAATAAAACACATCTGACATCTCAGTTTCCACTACAATATTAAGAGGCACAGCTGTTTTCAACTGTGATGATAACAAATGTATATTGAGTTTTACAGCATATTAGAATGATTTCTAAAAGAGCATTTGACACTCAACAATGGCGTAATGGCTGCTAATCAAATAAATGCAGCCTTCTTTAAAAAATCTTCCCAATCTCAAAACTTTTGAAAGGTTGTGGATACTTGTGTATCTTCATTGTAAATGTGTATATAGCTTATCCACCTATTTTTTTTAAAGATCACTTATACTGTATTGTTACTGTACTCAAATATAAGTTTTCGTACTCTGCTACAGGCACATTTTCCAAATGTTATCTGATAGCAGTATATTTGAGCATTTTAGTACCTTTATCACATTTCTTACTGCCTAAAGGACAGTAAAGGTACCCGCTCTCTCCTTCTTTCTCACATTTTTCAATGCTATACGACAGTAAGCAGAGTCGCTCCAGAAAACTTACAATCCCCAGCACTCCTCTGACTTCCTGCCCCTCTTGCAACAAACCTCCACCACCAGATTCTCCTGCACATCCTGGAACTGGTTAAAGTCAAAGGATTCTCTCCACTGTGGGTTTGCCTTAATACACAGATTCTGAGACAGAAAGATAGACAAGCACGAAAGAGAGAGAGAGAGAGACAGAGAGACAGAAGAAGTTGTGTCAATTTTAAGGCACTCAAAACTGAGACAGCTAACATGACAGGTGTATTAAGCCTTATTCAGTAAGTCTTCAATAAGACATGTGGTGGAGGAGGGGCAGCCGTCTTTTGGAGAACACATCCTCTCTTCTCGCTGGGATTATCAACTCTGACAGCATCCAATTAGAACTAGTTTTGTTCAACAAGCAAACATGCCCAAACAGAGCCAGGGGGCTCCATAAAAAAGATGTCATGAGAATACAAGACTAGCTGCTTGGAACCATAGGAGGGGGGCGGGGGGGGAGGTAGATGAGCAAGGCATTCTGGGTATGCAAATGAGCCGAACAAGATGCATCAGGAGAGACGCCCTGCCAGACACGGCCGATCTAATGAGTAGCCTCCTCTGTCACCAGAGCAGTGAAGCCTGGGAGAAGCGATCCGAAAGAGGGGGAGGAGGAGGAAGGAAGGTGTGTAAAGTGGACGGGAATATCTAAAGCGAGGTATGTGAACTACTAAGAAAGTACGGGAGGAGGAAGAGGGGGAGGGAAGGGTTTAATGAGGTATTGAGAGAAACAGAGGACAGAGGTTTAGAAACAAAGAAAGCGTGATGATGTAATGAGCAAGGCAAAAAGAGAAAGCAAGAGAAGCCAAAGGATGACGGGAGAGAGAGGGAGGATCTCACCTTGCTCCTGACCCTCTGGTCACCCACTCTGAAGCGCACGTAGACGTCTCCCTGACCGCAGTCTGGCATGTCTTTGCCTTCCACCAGGATAACGGTGTAAATTCCTGTCCAAACCTGACTCCTCTGTCCAGACGTGAGCCGCAAAACCTGCGCCTGGCTTATCGGCGTTCCCTAGAACAGCCAACACATACAATACACTAGTTTAGGCCAATGCTTGTTGATTCTAAACATGCTGTTACAATTTGCAAACTGAAACATTCAGTTTTCTGTGTATTTAACATTGTTGCTACAAAGTCTGATGACTTAAATATGTTACCAAGGTAACATATTATACTTGGCTCTGAAAAATGAGGTTTTGGTGAAATTGCCAGAATGACTTGTGATAGTCCTGGAACCAGGAAGAAATGTTTGTACTGTAAATGAATGTTTGTCAGTAAATGCCATCATTTTACAGATATCTTGTGGTTATGGATTTAGAGGTAATGTGTATAGTTTCCAGCTATTGCTGAAAAAAAAGTCAAGACACTTTTATTTATAAAGCTCCTTTAATAGTGTGTCATGTAAAATGACAGGATTAAACACTCAGAGGCAATTCATTATTAATTACTGGAATGTCATGGTCCAGCTTGATTCAGTTTAAATAGTATCTGTGCAATCAAGTTGATGATATCGCTGGAAATTAAGTGTCCCCAACTAAGCAAGTCACAGGCGACAGCGGCAGGGAACCAAAACTCCATCAGAACGGAGAAAAAACCTTAGAAGAAACCAGGCTCAGTCGGGAGCCAGTTCTCCTCAAAATAATCAATCAAGTTTCGCAGTCAGTAAGATTTTTTGCAAAGGAAGAGTTGAACAGATCTCTCAGTTTTTTTTTATTTTCAACAATAAAGTTTTTTTATTATGGTATCTTGTTTTTAATGTATTTTTTACCTAATCAAAATAACCCGACTGGAGTTTGATTGAGATGAATTTAAATGTACAATGAAAATGTAATAAAAAAATTGTTAAATCTGTTTTTGCAAATGAACTCATGCATATCAAAAAGAAAGAGTGTAAAATAAAATGTAAAATAGCTGTTTTAATATTTTTATTTAAATGTAATTATTCCTGTGATGGCAAAGCTGGATTTCAGCAGCCATTCTCCTACAAACATTCTAAAATGCTGAATAGGTGCTCAATAAAAAAAAAGAAGAAAATCTTATTTTTTATGTTAAAAACAGTTGTGCTGCTTAGTTTATTATTATTTTTTAGAATTCTTTGATACATAGAAAGTTAAAGAACAGCTTTTATTTGAAACAAATATTTAACTGTCATTTTTTTTATAATATATGTCTTTTCCGAATAAAATTATTTATTTCAAAAATGTTCTGTCAGTGTTCAAATCTGGTAGTAAATGCAAAGGAGCATATACAATTTTAAGCTAGGATCCTCTACTGTAAATAAAATGTCCGCATAAATGTGACATCTTAAAAAAAATACATTTGAAATAAAGTTTCTTTCCGTTTTTGTAACAAAATCTAATATAAAATAAAAGCTTCACAGAACAGCTCGATGAAATGCGCAGGTGATCCTGACAACTCAGAGAGAGAGAGAGAAAAAAAAACAGGTCCATCAACAAGACTGCAGATGGATAAGTACACAGTACAGAGATGACTTGTGGGTTGATAGCCCTGCACTTTCAAAAAACACAGCATCAGGAAGAGGCTGGTCTGTTCTGCCAGTAATCACAGACCAGAGAGCTGTTTTCCCACCTGGCTGCTCGGAGAGTGTGACTGAGCCTTTGCTCCATTAGAATCGCACACACACATACACAGCACAGCAGACAAACCAGCATTAACATTTAATGTAATGGCCACATCTCCATAAACAAGCCTCTTTAAAGTGAGAGAGAGGGATGAGGGGGGTAGTTATAGAGGGAGCGGAGAGAGAAATCTAATATCCATCCAAGCCAAGTCTTCCCAAGTGTTTATTTTGGACAAATTTGTGATCGGTGTGGCCAATAAAACAATTCCGCTTAAGAGTAAGTGGCCCCTAAAGAGAGTCTATTCCTGGTGCTAAAAGAGCTGGGGGATTGCCTCCATATGGTGGAGCAGCATGGGGACAAGGGGACAAGCCCAAAGCCGTACCCATTTGGCTAGAGCTTCAGTGCTGTCCGTCCACAGCTGTGATATTACATCCCAACATCTGGGTTATAGCTCACCATGCCTGGGAATGAGCCATCGCACATATCCTCAGCATCTTACACTGGCATAGTGCCTCAAAGACTACACACACATGCACACACACTCCAGACGCTGTCAGGAAGAAGAACCACATGCTATGTGCCAATACTGCTGCCCGTTTCCATCTCAAAGACAGTGTGGCACGGCTGTGAAGAAGGAAGTGTGATAGAGGAGGAGAGATAAGAATTGAGAGACATGATCTGCCTCTACTGATAGGTGTCAAATAGAACTAGATCTAGCGGAAACACCAACAAAACACATACTGATCTATACCTGATCATATAATCTAGCAGGTGTCCGCTTGAGTCAATCTTACAAATAATTTGCTAAAAAATTTTGTTTTTTTTGGTAATGTATGTTTAAATTGTAGCATGCATTTTAAACTTCTTTATTGTTATTTTAATTGAATTTTTTTGCATTTTTAAAATCATTTTAAAAACATATCTAACAAACATATGTACTACAAAAATGTAAAGTGCATTTACGATTTAAATATAAATAAATAAAAACTATTAAGTGCTGAATAGTCAAGGGAACATGCAGAGTCTGTAACTAATGTGAAAATAATTTTAAAAAACCTCTGTATGTTTCCACTAAAATGTTTCTTTAATATAAAAATTACTATAATTAAGAGCAATTAATTTAATGCCATTTAAATGTACTAAATGTCATGAAATTAATGTCACAGTGTAAAAATCTTTATCTCTTCTTTCTTTCTGTCTGGCTGGCTGTATTTCTTAATGTAACTGAATATAATTATTCATATATTTTAATTTTGGAGTGACATTTAGGAATGTCTTTAAAAGATTCACCTTTTTAAGACAAGACTACGTCTACAAATCTACCAAGATAAACATTTCTAAACTTGTAAAACTCTTTCTCATTAGCATTATTTATTAACTGTCAAACAGGCTATAAATTATATCATATACAGACTTTTATTCTTTAGTGCTTCAGTTTCTTTGATATGAAATTCAATGCTGGTCATAAACACAGTATACTTAAAGCAAAAACTCTACAGTAGAACTTGGCAGAGATTTCATAAAAATCTTGAATTGCAAGCTTCGAACGGCCTTGAACAATAAAAGCTATTTGCCAACCTCTGTGAGGTAAATAAACTCTCATCTCAGAATTGACCTGCACCAAATGCCAGACAGACTTGTGCTCTGTTTAAATCACAGTGATGTGTTTACTTTGGGAATCATGGACTGGTTCAGTGCATCCGACAGTCGCAGCCACAAACAAAAGTTTCCCGCTCTGCTGAAGTCTTGGAATTTTTAACTAAGTGAAAGTGAAAGGAAGATAAAGTCGAGAAACTTCACAAGTGCCTGTGGGGGAAGATGGTGAGGATCTACTGCCCTCCAGTGGACAGATGTGATTCATGAGTAAAGTTACTGCTGTCATATATTTTTAATTCATTAAATTGTGTATTCGGTGTATTTTGGTCTGGTAACTTCCCATTCTTGTAGTCACTTAAACAAAATATAAATGGTCGATATATAAAATGACATACCTTATTAAAGCTTCCCTTTCTTCTTAGTAGCCACTTCTGGAAAATGAATGATGACAAATGAAAATGATGTTAGAAAAACTCCTGATACTTGACTCTTCCCACTAAAATACGAATTTCTTCATGTGCCATACATTTCGTTTGGCGGGCTCCTCTCTGATGGACAGACAGGCCTCTAGAACAATCGCTCCCATATCGGTCTCCGCACTGTTAGGGTCCTCCAAAGGTAGCGTCATTGGGATTATTCTGCAGATAACAAATTCTTTGAGTTACATGTACAATATAATTAAAAGCTTATGGAGTGACAAAGTTTTCCTCACCTGTCCAACTCCAGTTTATAGAAAGGTATACTGCTTGATCCCATGAAGTCATTGGATCTAAGGTCTCGATCATATACCTGCATAATTGTTAGAAGATGACTGATAATATTCAGAAGTAAGTGTATATCTCATATTTATACAGTACTTCTGATCTTACTCAATAACTAATATTAACAACTAGGGAATTTGTAGATGGAAACGTTGCAGATAACAGTCAATCATTTTTGTTCACATATTCTAAATAAATTATTCTGAATAAATATTTCTCCCTAAAAGTGAGAGGGAATCTAAAGATATATTACTCTTTATGAATTCACTGATAAAGTTATATGATCGGCACTAAAAGTGATAACGGTCCCTGTTCTGGTGTAATAAAAATGAATTACAACCTTCCAACAAAAATCCTTGATCAAGTCTTTTTAGGTCATCGTTTTGATTTACATTAGAATTCATAAAAGAGATATAGAAGTTCATAGTTCAACAATTGTTTGAATTCTGCAATAATGTCAACACTGCGCAAACCTTAAGATGTAGAGTCTGATCGAGGTCTCTGATGGGAAAGGAAAATGATTCATTCCAGATGGGATTCAGGTTCTTGTTCACAACTTTGCTTTTGTAGATGTTTTTGCCATCTAATTTGAATTTGACGAACGGGTCACTTGTACCTGTTGAAAGCAAAAGAAAGAGTCCTCAGCATTCAAATCATATTTGCTGCACAAAGATTGCAAATGATTTTGATTGTTGATTAAGCTTTATTCATATTGAACCAGAAACATTTATTTCATGACAACACCTGGTGGAAACTGGTTCATATCATCACACTGTACAAGAACTCAGATACAGGCACCCAGACACTGAATGATCCAGAAGACTCATTATTTAGGCTACCGTTCTTAGCGCAGAGAGGCGGACGTTTTGTCTCTTTCAGAGTGATGGGAGCTGGCTGATTGTGAAAGAGTAAAAATTATAGCCAGCGTGAATCAGTTCATTTAATGCCGGTGCATTAAAACCCCAGAAACTGGGAGCAAGCAGTGTTAATCTCCAAAGCCTGTTAAGAAAGTCTGTCTGGGAGAGCGGTCCGTCTTTGTCTATGCTGTGGTATGCAGATTGGCTGGTAAGAAAAAGAAAAAAAAAAAAATATGAGAGAAAAAGAGTCCATCGCTTCATTTGTATGGATGGATAAAGGAGTGCTTGAGAGAACCTGCGGGGAGCCTGGAATCACATGACAAAAGCCCTGTGGGGACGGGCTGTCAGGCCTGTCAGCTCGCCTCTCCAAATGAACATCTCCAGGAGGCAGCTCCTCCCTGCCAGCCGCTGACAAGGAAACCTCCAGGCAGCTTGACAGGAGGAAAGGGGCTCAAGCAGCCAGGGGAAGAGCTCCGGCGTGACTGAAAACGGTGACGGCGGAAATTAACAGAAGGAAAATGGAGGACGGCGAAGAAGGGAGGGAGGGGACTCGCCGGCTGCTTTTCCGATGTAGTGTCAGTCGGGGAGCGAGCTGGCCGTTAATTGTTAGGCAAATATAGGTGCTGGAAATGGCACGAGAGGTGGACTGCGTCATCGGCGTCACGCTGTCATGTCAGACCACGTGAGGACTCGACTAATAATGTAGATGGCTACAGGCGGACGGAGACTGTTTTCAGACAATGTCTGAATCTTATTGATAAAGCATTGAATGGAAAAAATTTGTAAACCTAACCTACATAGCCTAAAAATTACTTGATGGTGCTTTAAAAATAATAATTAAAAAAAACTTTTTAAAGCAAAAGGTTTTTGTGTCCATAAAAAGTTTCTAAACAGGACACACACTTTACCTAGAAGTTAAAAAAAAAAAAAAAATTACAGAATATGAGTCTGAAAGTGAAAATATTTAAATGTGATGAAGAATACTTTTCACCTGCTTCACTTCATTTGCTGTTGGTAAGAAGTCTGGTAAAGTCCTGTATCAAACTCTATTATAGACATGAGGTGGTGTGTTATTCTCAAAGACCACCACACGAGGTCGCAATTTCCACAAAATCTCTTTTTACATTTAGATTTTCTAAAATCAACTTAAAGATACAACAAAGTGATTCATCTTTAAGGAGCAATAACATGAGAATGAAACAATAATATGTTTCAAACAAGTACAGCTAAAACAAGAATTGATTAAACAAAGAGTGAAATATTTGTAATATATAATAATAATTAGCACAGTTGTTATTATTATTATTATTTAATTATGATTTTTGTACCATTACCTCAGGATCATATTAAATTGTTAAAGCTTTTCCTTTCTTTGAACAAAATATTGAAAATATAATCAGCTGGCTCTTAATATCTCTGCGAGGACTACAATTTACATATTTGTCATGCAGAATATATCCTGAAACATTATTTCTGCTCAAAGATACTGGCCAAAATACAGCAACAAACCCTTAACAGCTTCAATACTGTTTTGTACCGACAAAGAAATTACATTAAATTGGAAATTAGGGAATACAGTAAATAAATAAAGAACAATCCAATTCTTTATCCTTCTATTCAGATTTCTTAGCTATTGGCATTTAGTTTCTCCATCAAACTGAGAAAGTGTATAATGGCGGCTGCTCCCTTTTGAAGAAAAACATTGTTATTATCATTATTTTCCAAAATCATGTACTTATTCATAAGGGTATTATGTAAGTATTAATATTAGGTTTCTATAAAAAAAAATAAAAAAAAAATATATATATATATACACACACACACACACAACCAGTCAAAAGTTTGGAAACAGAAATATTTTTGGTAACACTTCAGAATATATATATTAGTGGTGGGCCGTTATCGGCGTTAACACAGCTCTTATCGCGCGATAAAAAAATATCGCCGTTAATCTATCCCCAAAGTTGGGTCGGAGTCTATACTACAAGCTATGGTGACTTTCACCTTTAGCGCGGATGTATAGCCGAATTACACCGTAGCCTTATTCA
>JAUMHQ010000081.1:10889896-10905220 GCA_032361165.1 Enteromius paludinosus
GTCATTGTTCTGTGTTAAGATGCACACCTCTAATATTTTCTTATAAGGCATTTTTGTAAAAGTTGCTTAAATATCTTCATTTAACTCATGTCTAGTCCTGGCTTAAGCTAAGCACCGTTTGTGAAACCGGGCCTAAAATGCATTAACTAAGGCCTAGTCCTGGTTTAAACTAAGCCATGTTTGTGAAACTGGGCCATTGTGCTGGTAAATAATAAGATGGCAGTACTGACAAACAGATATCTCAAATATAATAGGTAGCACACAAATTCTAAATGCCTTTGGCAGATCTCAAATGAGCCATTTTAATATAGATTAATCTAGATTAAAAAAATAATCTATGCCCACCCCTAATATATATATATATATATATATATATACTTATATAGTTTTATACTTTCTCCAGCAGGTGGCAACATATCCCATTTTAAAGATAGCACAAGTGTGTTTGATTGCACAAAGTATAGAGTACATAAAGAAAGAAAAGTAACAAACCTTTGAAATAAAATTTTTTGAGAAAAAAAATTTAATAAAACTTAAAAAAAAAGGATATATATATATATATATATATAAAATATGGGACAGTCATTACACTGAAGGCTTTGATCAAGCACATGTCTGGATTGCACACAGGATATCTGGCGTTCTTGTGCCACCAGTAACCTCACCAAGTCTATAGTGTGCATGATCATTTCATTAAATTCAGTTGGCAGAGAGGAATATCACTGGAATATATTCTAATTATGAAAAATAATGAGGTAGAGATGGTAATTAATAGCCTCTGGGCATACACCTGTGACTTTGAACATGAGAATGAGCTGCCCAATCAGCTTGGTACAGGCCTGCCAGATACACTGGCATTATGTCTGAAGAACTGTTCCGGGTATCAAATGCAAATTCAGTACAATCATTTGCTTGTAGGATTTCAGTAAACCCTAGGCTAAATCAATCTTTTCTCTCTCGCTCTCCCTTTTGTATCTGTCGCTCTCTGGCATAAACAAATAGTTAAGAGATAAAACAGACACATTTTGCATCATGACACCAGGGACTGTGTACAGCCTCTAGGTAACAGCACCTCAACATGACTCTATTTGCATTGGCTGTGTAGTAGGGAAAAAAAAAAACAGGGCCAGCTCATTTGTTTCCCAGCATTAGTATGATTCTATTCTATGATTCTGTGCAATAAAGGTACAGCATTTAAATGAAAGACCGCTGATGATGACTTCTAATTCCAAACAGTAATTTTAAAAATAGCTCTTTTGTTTTCTTAAATGTAACATTGTTACAGAAACAAGACAAGCATGAAAGTCAAAGAATGGAAGACTTTCTGGTCCGACTGCATTCTGCAGATTAGGAATGACTAGATGTGCTGAACTGAAGTAACTCGATTATGTTCAGGCCTCTCTGCTTTTCCTGTTCATTTGCTTTTTAACGACAGGACAGTGCAAAAGCCTTTTGATAAATATTACTCAGTAAATAATATATTTTTATTTTAAATTCCATTTTAATTTGTTTTATTCTTCTGCACAACAATCATCACAATCTGAAGAATTTAGAATTCACAAGATTCATGGGGCCTCATTTATCAACAGTGTGTTAAAAAGATTCTATATTTTGTAATAAAAATGAAATTTAGAATGTGCCTAGTATATCACAGGAGATACAGTATGTGAATTGCTTAATGCATATTGTGACACAATATGCTTTTTATGTGCAGTGTCGCTATTCCACCACTACATTCTTTGCATAAGCATGCTCTGAGGTGTGATTATATTTAGACACATTTGTACGTATGAGTACAAGTTGGCAGATCCCACACATTGCGTGAAACTGTTCTTGCGCACTCGTTACGCACACATCTATGTATATGCACTGTTGAAAAATGAGGGCCCAGAACTTTCCCAAACAAGATATGATTTCATTTACATGTTTACAGTATGAGGATTGCTGGCTTTTTTGGGCTGGGAGTCCAGATTTTCCAGGTTTCACCTGCAGGATTTTACAGAGAGCTTGCCATAGATCTCATGGAAGCCTGATCGCTAATAAAAATCACTCTTAGCTAGGGCTGCACGGTAACAGGAAAAATTATCATCACGATTATTTTGCTCAAACTTTTTATCACGATTAATAATAACGATTATTCCTTTGGTAATGAACTTTTATTCACTTGTGTGTTCTTATTGCACTTTACAGCCACAAATAAAGAAAAACAAACAAACCAAACATGTTTAGAATGGAGAGTTTTTCTGAGCTGTGAATAAATAGAAATATAGCTGTGGAAATAAATCAAATTAAACTGCCTCTTTTACATCAACTTGTAACTAACGATCGCACTTCTGCATCTTCCTCACGTTGCTCCAAGTAAAGCCGTTTCCATCAGGTGCGTGATCTTACATTGAGCCGCGTTCACTACGCAGAGCCGTTATTCTCTGATGAGCTGCGCAAATTTGGGTTCATTATCAGCGGGATTTTGCGCAGCTCGTCAGAGAATAACGGCTCTGCATAGTGAACGCGGCTCAATGTAAGATCACGCACCTGATGGAATTTTTTCCGCTGATTACAGGCTTTACTGAAGAGATGCGCATTACATATCGTGCGATGATTATCTTGCAGCCCTCTGCTATTCTTCTACTGCTTCAGAAAGCGCTTGCAATCTAGACACAGTAACGTCATAGTCCAATGCTTAAACTCCACCCATAAAAACAGTTTGGTCTTTATACTGTAAAATTGTGACGATATTTAATTACTGATCGTGGGTCATAAATGTTGTTATCGTGATAAAAATACGATTAATCGTGCAGCCCTACTCTTAGCCGATATCCTCATCTTCAAAATCTGACATACGTTACAGTAAGAATGTAGATGTGCAGCATCCTCAGCCTACTATCATGCATAATATGCACAAGCAAAATCTCCTATCAGCAAGTTTATCATTTAACAAACCAAAAGAGAAAGAAAGAAAATCAAGATTTAACTTGTTTTTCTATAGTGGCACTGGCGGCTGCAAGTGATGACATCTACAAACCACTGTAGGTTTCCTTGAGAAGCACCACGTTTATTTTTAAGAATTTAAGAAGACCCCATTTTATCCTGTTTGAGCTATTCTGGAAATTTGACACTTTTTAATCATGACCTAAAATGAATCATGTTTGTTAAAGCACTCCTTATTTGTAAATCACTTTGCACCAAAGTGAGTAATGTAACATATCTTCCAGGGCCAGGCTGACCCATAAGTAATAATAAGATTCAATGCCACGTACTAAACCATGAATAGTCTACACTAGAACAAGTTCAACAAGACTATCAAGAATCCAATGGTAATCAGGATGACAAAACTAAAACGGAAAAGCTAAGCAAAAGGTACTGTATGGGTGCCTTTGAGGGTGATTCAGGTCAACCCATCATTGTTTTGAGGAGTTATACACTTTCAAGACTAGAAACTTTCTGTAGAACAGCATCAAGCTGCATGTGAAGAGACATTTCATTTTAGCAGCCAGTTGAATAGAAAGAAGAGGAAATTAATGCAATATCAAGACAAGTCATGAATCATTCCATCTGATGCCAAAGCAGTCAAAACTTCAGGGGGTGGCTTTTACATTTTTAATGCTAATCTATTAAAAAAAAAATTCATATCAGGATTTTAAAGCTGATTAAGATGTATGTCATGATCTACTAATAACGTTACTCATACATTTATAATTACAGGAATGCAGTATTTAATTATGCAAATAAAGTCAGCAATGCCTAGGGTAAACCACACCACCCAGCATTGTCCTAGTTAAAGTATCTGTATTAGTCAGAGGTCAGTACCTGAGCGGTCTCTGATTACCAGGTTTTTGCCTTCCTTTAAGTTGATGGTAATGAGATACTGGACCTTCTGCATTCCTGCTGGAAACTGACAAGTAATGAGCAAAATATTGTCAGTGTTGAATAATAATTATTACTATGACTATTCTAGAGTAAAGTACTTGAAAAAAAATATTTGATTGTGTTTTTTTTGCTCTTCAAGACATCACTTCCTCTTATTAAAATACTCACATTTGGTTCTTGTTCTGAAAGTGTATCAAAGTCACTGGTTTCATTGGGGATGTCCTAAAAAAGAGATTAATGTTGGTCATTCATAAATCATGCATTATTGACTAGTTGGTAAGTGCGGTGCATTTGATTTTAAATTCTGAAAATACTTCATTGAAGATTATTTAAACTTTCTTTTCGTTAATTATTTATTGAAGTGTGTATTTGTTAACACTTTGTGAGACTTGCCATGTCCTCAGCTGACCCTGCAATGAACATTTCCCCTGGAGAGGATGGCTGGTACTCGGTTGGCCATTTCTCCTCGGGTGGAGTATTGCTGACTGACTCTGTGGTGGTCAGAGCTGACGTTTCGTCTGAAGCTCGTGAAGAAGTTGTATATCTGCAAGCACCAGCTCTACTAAGGGCTGCAGTCAATCTTTCTGTGGGGTCATCTATGTACCACATCGTGGCTCTTTGCTGATTATCAGTTTCCAACAAAATTGGAAAGTCAACAGGAACTGATCTCTCTGATAGCCCGGGGCTGCAGGTGTATGGCATGTCAGCGACACTTAACTGCTCAGATAAGGCAATACTGGAGGTTTCACTAGCCATTTCATCCAAGTCACAGGAACCGTCCACGTTTTCAAAGAAGACAGAGTCTTGACCCGGTGTCCTGGTATTATCCTGCAAATCCCGCAAGGCACTGGCACTAATCCTGAGGTCTGGTACGGACATACTCCTCCTGTACTTCAGAGGGGTCTTTTTCTTCTTCGCCGGGCCCTTCTTTCCGATCTTCAGATTAAACCTGCCTCTCTCACGGAGATTGGGCCAGGCTTTCTTCTTTTGCTCCATCGTGACCCCTGATGAAACTGCACTTCAGCTAAAATAAAACAGCTGTCATACAAAAGAAATATATGATTCAACAAAGACACATTAAATTAATCAATATTGGCATTAAAGACATTTATAATGTTACAAAATATTTCTAAATTAAAAAAAAAACAAGTTTTCTTTTAACTTTGAATTCAAAAACCCATAAAAGGTTTTGTGGGTATATTATCAAGCAGCAAAACATTTTTAGCATCAATTTCGGAAGAATCATATGACTGAAATGTCTGCTGATTACCTGTCATTACATGAATAAATGACATTTGATACTTTAAATCATAATACTCCTTTACATTAATTACTCTATTTGTTTATTTATTGTTACAAAATCTGTAAATCTAATTGAATCGTATCTCTCTTCCTGTTCTCAGGTAAAAATGTAAAATGATCAATCCAATTCACTATGCCTTTCAACTGGTGTTCCACAAGGGTCCATACTGGGGCCCATTCCATTTAGCATGTATATTATTATATTATGATTGTTCCATGGTGTGTCAACAATCAATGTAATATCATAATGTATGCTGACAATAAAATTATTTTCACACATGGTTCAAATGCAGAAGAGTTGACAGATGTTTTGGAAAAAATCTTATTCTGGCTCAATCGGTGTTATCTGAAATGAAATGTGTCAGAACAGCTTGTATGTTCTTTTCTAAAGGATATAGTTTTGAGATAAAACAGGATATTTACATATTGTGACAGAGATTACAGGTTGCTCCTGAATATAAATACTTGTGGGTTTAGTTGGTCTCATGTTTTGGTTTCTAAAACGCATATAAAAAGCTACTGTATGTAAAAAGGTCAGATTAAATGTAGTTAATTTTTGTTTATTAAAAACGATCAAATGAGGCTGCAAAGAATTGTTTTGGTTCTATTATTCAATCTCATATTACTTATTGTCTGGCAAATTGGTATAATACGCATGCTATAGTTCGAAATCCATTGGAATTATTGTACACACAGGCACTTAACATTTTAGATTAAAAAACAACTTAGTTTTCACCATTTTCATATTTTAAATATGCATAATCTTTTAGCTGGGAAAACATCTCTAAATTGGAAAATGTTTATTTAGTTTATAAGATTATGCATGGTTTAGCTCCTCCCCTGACTTATTTGATTAAATCTATTGAAAACAGATTAGAGGTGCACATCAATAAAATTGAATGCCACAATTAATTAGAGAATGTACATACTGTAATGCATCAATTACAGTAACTAAATTAAGCATCATTTTAAGAAATGGCTTCATAAACAACATTGTTAACATTAATATTGTTTATATATCTTAATAAGCTGCTTTCTATTTTAATCTTTTTTTAATACCTTTTTTCTCATTTTGTAAATTGTTGTTAATGTTTTGTTGTTTGTTTTTCTTTTTTAGTATCTTTTTCTTCCTTTCAGCTCCTTCTGGCCTCATAACATTTACAGTAGGGACTACTAGTGAAAACTAGACTTTGGGCTAGTTTGGGTACATTTACACTGATGAATGTTGATTTATATAATCAGTAATGAGTATAAATCATTAAAATAGTGAAAACAAAATAGTATACAAATATATATTTATATATTGTATATATTTTCTTAATTACTCTCTCTCTATATATATACTGTATATATACAGTACTTGTATGTAGTACACATAATGTGAACATCTGTCCTTAAATCTAATGTTTATTCCATCTAGTTGTATATTACTGTCTATTTATTAAGTTCTAATTTAAATGCGTATCATTATTTTCGATGCTCTAACATACTGCATAGTATGTACTTTATGTAAGTCCCCAGATTGCTCGGAAACCATAAATAGCATGGAAATATTATGGAAAGCTTAAATAGCATTAGATTTATAGTTTGGAGAGACATTTTTCTATAAAATTTTCTTAGCAACTGATGCTAACCTTTTGGGAAAGAATGCAGTACTACTACAGTACTTCTGTTTGAAAGTTAAATGGTGTCAAACTAAAGGATACTTTCATTTTAGTTTTCTTTTTTGCGTTCCTAATGCCTTGAGGCTTGAGCTGAGCTTTCAGACAGATGCTGTAGGCTAATGGGTGTTCTTACTGTTCTATCTTGCCCCTGGACGGCCAAAATCCTGCAGTTCGTCTCCAACTTGTCCCAATGCAAGTCGAGTTAGTTGCAGTAAACCTGAAGACCTTGAATAGCTGGTTCAGGAGTGTTTATATGGGATTGTAGCTAAACTCTGTAGCTTAATGACCCTCCAGAAGTAGGACTGGTCATCCCTGTTGTATGTGATGATTTTTACACGAAACTGCCAAAACACAGATAATGTCAAGCATTTGTCAAGATTACAATCTCCTACTACAGCAAAGTATGCAGAAAATCTGCTGATTACATTGTCACATCACAGACCATGAGGCCATATCTGCTGTGGAACTGTAAATTTTCTTGAGAACTGGTCACGCGGCTAAACCTTTTTGTTCCTTCACTGAGCTGAAAGGTCTTTATGGTAATGTTATATAAATGTACGCATAACAGAATCAATCTATCACATACAATACAGACCACTACGACTATGCTTTTCGTGTCTAGATAAGAATTTCACCATCTGTTGAAATTGACCAAATCAAGCGATTAAGGGAATATTCTTATTCAAGTATGTTTCATGCAGAAACATAAAACAATCTACTATATCACAATAACTTTGCCTAAAATAAATCCAGCAGCAGCTGATTCAGCAAGGAGTACTTTGTGGATGGTCAGTAAAATAGAAAAAACACATTTAAGTTTTAAAGCTGCTGTGTGCCTTAGAAATAAGTATACTGTAAGAATGGTTCAGTTTCAGTAAAGATCATTTCCAAAATTAAAAAATAGTGCGTATAACAACATCTGTGATTTATATTTTTTTGCCAGAAACTAAGTAACCATTGGAGAATTACAATTTGACAACCGTTCAGACACTTACCTTTTTCCAGAGATATTACAGGACGTATATTCTCCTAGAAGGCATGTCTGATAACAGCAGTGAGCTTTCACATTCACCTGTAAGTAGCAGCTGTGATGTATTAGGAGAGGTTTCTGCTTGGACCGGTTTGTATCTGTAGTAGGGTGGGGTGGTGACTACTTTTGAAACAGTCAATGGAGTTTCGGAGTTGGCATGCAGTGTAAAATTAAATGCTTTCTTTACTACATACTTTTCTGTCAGTGACACCCATAGATTGATATATAGTATGTTTGGTTGTGGTTTTGAGTTCAAATACAGAAGTAACTCTTTCCTTCCAGTGTTTCTTCGGTTAATGCCCATTTGTTTGGGCTGCGCGCGAATTCAGTGCCACCTGCTGGACGATTTTCATATTGCATGTCTGTGGATCATTGAGGTGGCGCTTTTTTTTTGTTTACTTTTCTTTTTCTGTTATCAGGTAAAATGATTTGTTTTTTGAGATTGCACTTTAATATTCATTCTTTTCATTTCCATTAAAAACAAGCGATTTTGTTAGAATGACAGTTGTGTTTAATAAAATAATATTTGACAATTTTGTCTGTAAACTGTGGTGCTTTTATGTAGGTAGAAAAAACAAATGTATTGCTATGTGTATGTATATGCATCTATACATATATAAAGGTCAAGATATTACATATGCAAAAAAAAAAAAAAAATGTTTTTATTCAACTTGGGCATTTTTATATGTCACTGACCCACACATAAACCTACTTCTGTAAGTCGTATGATCTATTCCATGACTGAAATGCACGATCATATTCTGGACTATATGGTTAGTACAGCTCCTAAACTAAATCATGGGCAAAATATTTGTCACTTACATCTATATTCTGCAATTCCATGTGCACTGTGTGTTTCTCAGAGATGCAGTATTAAGGCACATAGAGTGAGTATTTGAGGGTACAATGAGGTTTTTAATAAAGCGGACAGATTCTAATGTTTGGGACTTCACATGTGGACAAAGTCTACTCAAATTCAGAGAACTGTTCACGTCAGTTTGCACAGAATAAGCGAGAGAACCTATGTTACACAATAAAAGCCAATATCTTTACTTTAGTGAATGCAGAATACAAATTTGTACAACAATCTCTAGCATAATATCTTAGTCATTCAATAAAAAGTTCACTAGAATATTTATTGTATAATGAAGATAAAACAACACATTCAAGGGAAATATAATGCAGATTAACTTAAAGTTCTCTCATGTTTTTCTCTTTTTTTGTTGTCTTTTTTTTTCTTTTCTTCTTCTTTTTTTTTTTCGAAACTTCTCGTTTCAGTTATGGCAACAAAGTCCAGCTTGTGCCGCCAAACGGTTTGAGCGTCCAAACCGCAAACAGCTTCTTGAAGTGAACTAGTAACTACAAACAATTACCAAATACATAATTCTGATTTAGAAAAAGCCATAAAGCAAAGCAGTGTACTCTTGCACAGCAAAGTGAAGAAAGTACGCAACAAACAATTGTTGTTTCCTTTTTATCCCTTCCTTTCACATTCAACAGTTTGTGACACAGCACTCCGCACCAAAGGAACAGCCTCCTCTCTTCAGACCTCTTATGTATCTCTCATGTGCATTTATAGGAACCCCTGACGAGAGGGTGATTTTGTTTTGATGAAGTCAAAATGCGATGAGTGATATCATATTTGATAATGAACACCAGCAACTCTTTGGAATAAGGCTCTAATTGTGCATGTAGCAGAGAAACTCCCTGATTCCTAATCAAGCACTAATGTCGAGTGTTTGTGTGTGCATTCATTGCAGTTTGAAAATCCTGCATGGTTTTTTTTTAGGCCGCAGCGCTTTCATAACACTGGGGCTGGCATTATTGCTTGTCTACCCTGAAAAGCTTTGATTGTGATCAACTTTAAATGATTTGACAGACATTGTAAAACTCTCTAATGGGCGTTTCGGTTCAGCTGAGACAACAAAGCTTGTACGCATCTGAGGTTAAATCTAAAGCTATACCTAAAGCAGTGTTTGCATGGCTCTTGTGGATTTCATTTTTAGTCAGTGTGCCTTTGTAAGTAACCATAGAAGCATAGTTCACCTGAAAAAAAAAAAGAGAAATCTGTCATCTTGTTGGAAACCAGTAGTGATGAATGTTTCATTCAATGCTATGGACATCAGCTAGAATTGTAAAGACATCTTTGTGTTCCAAAAAGGAAATACAATTTTGGAACTACTGAGTAAATAATGACAGAATTTTCACTTTTGGGTGAACTTTATCTTTAATATGCAAGCACTTAAGGGCAAAGGGTTAACAGTCGTTTTCTCACCTGCTCTATAAAGAGCACTTTATTCATGAACTAGGCAGCATTGTGTAATTAATGGACATGTGATAGTATAATATGCATGATTCAAATTTTCTATTTCAATTTATTTGAAACGATAGTTCACCTTAAAATTCAAAATCAGTCATAATTTACACCCCTTTACAAGTTCATCTCTTGTGTTCAGCAAAAGAAAAAGTCATACAGGTTTGGAACAACTTTAGGGGCGAGCTAATAACCGAATTCTGGTATTTGGGTGAACTATCCCTTTAAAAGTTCACTTTTAATGTGAATGCTTTGTGTTCCTGGCTATGTGTGGGTTGGGGACTGCATAGATTAATATCAGCTTATTGCCAGTTGCTGCGGTGCTCAAGAGGGCAGGGAGGTATGCGCACACCAACCGAATACATAACAGGAGGAAGAGGAAGGCGTTCCGATGGTAAACTTGAACATACAAACTTTTTGTGCAATCCATTAGAGAGATCATGTCCAAGTCAGTTTGCATTGTCTAGTATTTCCATCTTTAGCTGCTGAATCCCCTGACGCTTTGCCACCTGAGGGGCAGTGAGGTGTGATGCAAGCCGGAGGCCACTGCTACCGGACGTTTGTGCTGCACAAACAAACAGCCACACGTGAAGAGATATGCACACAGAGAGCGAAACGCGACAGCGGAGAGAGCTACAGCGCCCCCTCTTGTCCAGCAATACAGAACATTGCGACTGATGCCTCTTTTAAGGTGTCTCCATTAGGAAATCTGTAGATGAGCCAATTCACAAAATAACTGGAAAGGTGTTCTGTACATAGTATGCATGTTTGTATTGGGGTTACCTAAAGTCGTGGTATTTACAATATACGAGGGATTTGGTTGAAATGAGCTTTTTTTATATATATAAACTTGGGGGAATGTCTGTAAAGAGAATCTCAATGAATAGTGCATCTAAGCCGGGACGGGTTAAAGTAGGCAGTGTATTCAGCAGCTGCAGGCTAATCCCTCACAAAACAGTTGTAAGAAATGCAACCATATATTTTTTTCTTCTTAGCATGACGAGTATTGTTTTACAAAACAAAATAAAGACAGCTGAGCTTGACTCATACAGCTCTGTTGTTACAATTTCTTATGGACAGACATTCACCACCATTAAAGGGTAAACGACCCAAAAAACGACCTTCTTGGAGAAAAAAAAACACTTTGAATATTACCAATAATAGTCAGATTTGAAGAAAGTACAGTATAGTTAACAAAATAGTAAATATTAACCAGTGAATACTCTACTTAATAAGGATCTCGCCTTGTAAACTTGGCGTTAATCCACAAAAATATACTTTTTTTCTTGAATCTGGTGAAGGTACAATACATACGTACTTACACCAAAAGTGATATATATTAAAGTTGCTATGTACATAACAAAAAAAAGAAAGGTTTGGCTCAAATCTTTAATTTACAAACAGAACAGCAAGTGTTCATGGCTTTAGATATCGTTTCAAGATCTGCTTTGCATGTTAATCGTTTTCCAATGTTTGTAACAACGCACACTATGACAGAACTAATATGAAACAAACATCGAGAGAGAAATGCTGAAAATTCCCAACCTACAGTACGACAAAATTACATAGAGGCTTTGGCTTGCTTTACCATTGAGTTGTTGGAGCTGCATGAATGTACAATGACTTGCTATCGTCTCTAAATCGACTGGGCTACCTGTTCTTTTCCCATTGGCTAAAAACGCTGTCAAGAGAGGACTGAAAATTGATATTAATTTAGAGACATTTTCATTTCTTTCGCTTAATGTCTTAACTGAGGTGAAATGTGATCTCATTTTAGATACAGGTCTTAAACCCGATCCAAATCTGTCATCAAATACCTTTAAATAAATTAATAAGTGACATACCTCATATAAGGGCGAGTGCAGATGCAGATTGTTTAATACATGAGCCCGGCAGGCAGAAGCCTTTGGACAGAAAGCCGCCCCTAAACTTTCTTTGATTGTTTTCAAAATCAACAGCGAAAACAGCTATGAGTATCAAACTGCACCAGCGACTACAATAATCGAAAATGCTTTCTTCATACATTGAACTTTCGCGCAATGGAATTTTCATCAAGTACCTGATTAACACCTGTTTGTTTGAGTACACCGTTCATTCTGACTGCTTGACTTGAGATTTTCTCTCTCTCTCCACTCATCTGCTTAATTTCGATATGTCAGGACACTTGCGATTTCTTTCCCCGTCTACCTACTTACAAAAAAAGTGAAATGACGTTAAATTATAACAATAGAATAATAACAATAATGACCCTCCCTGCTGTCACTCCTCTCTCCCTTTCCCCCTGCCCAGCCCTGCTTGTGACTGACTGGCTGTCTGGCTTGGGACAGCTTTATGTCACCCAGGTGTCCATGCGCATGCGCTTGACCGTGGGGCTCTCCCTCTCTTCAGCCCCGGTGGCTGGGGGTCGACCCAGGCCGAGTGGGGAGTGGAAATCGGGCCGGTGATCCTCCCGGTCGCTTCCGTCGTAGGAGGAGCAGGAGGAGCTGAGGCTGTCGACGGGCGAACGGCCCATGTCGGGACGGCCGGAGGGAGGCTGCTGCTGCTGCTGCTGGGGTGGGAAGCCGGACGGGGTGATGCGATCGCGTGGAGGAGAGATGGGCTCGGATTTAATGTTGATATTCTGGCTGGTGTTGATGGAGAGGTTTGAGCCCTGAGGTAAGTGACCGCCACCTCTGAACAAAGAGAGGAAATTACTAAATGAAAAATGAACTGCAGAAAATTCCTAAACTCAGCAGCTACAATGTGACGCTAACACAGAGACCCAGATAGCCCAAGTAATAATATCCCACCCTCCATCTGTTTACTCAATGGCGCTTGCAGCAATAACAGCACCTGAATCATTTTAGAGGGTGGTATCTAATTAGAGCATGCCTGGCAGAATGTGACGAAAACAGTTCACTAATGTTTTGATGGCAACCACTGCGTTTAAATAAAAGCTTTCATTCACAGGCTCTGAAAACATAACATTTCAGTTTTTTAGTGTCTGTGAGTCACGCACTCTGCTATTACAGAGAAGCTACACAAACATATACTTATATAAACGCATATCCCTCTATACCACTATCTATCTATCTGTGTAAAAAAGACATTGAAATCATATGCATAAACGAAAAAACTTTTAAGGACAGATAAGATTTATTAAATTAATTACATTTCTATGTTCTTTTCATTCTATTTTTCTAGCTGTATAAATACTATCATGACATATAAATATTAACTATATTTTAAACTAAATCGAAATTAAAGATTAAAAAAAAAACAATGAAAACATATTTTCTCACTGAATATCTTTAATACAAGATACTTGAGAAGCATTTTCTTGAGAAGCGCAGTGACATAAGCTATTAAATAGGTGGCAAAAAAATACCAACGTTTTTGTAAGTGTAATAGGGCATGGACATCAATCCATCCTTCCATTACACTTTCTAGACGGAAAAAAAAATCTAATGAAAACATATGGCAACTAAGAATGCATTTGACCCCATGCCTGTGCACATTAGTGTTCTGCAAACCTGTGTGTGTGTGTGTGCCTGCACACATCTATGTTACTCACACCAGCGAGCTGAGAGCTGCCTGGCCCAGTTGATGCTGTTGCCATGCCGACATTGAGCCTATAGAGAGCCCTGGAGAGCCAAAGCCTTGCAGAGAGGAGAGCTCAGCACTGCTCAGGGAGTATTCTGGAGCAAAACAACACAACAACAACCAACAGCAGAGTTTATGAGTCACTCAAACACCTCTGCACTCACACAGTCAAGTGTTTCAAGTATTTTTGTTATGCACTGAGCTCGGGGCTGGATGATGTCATTAATTGTAGGGTCTTACTCTTCTTTATTAAGCCGCTCAGAGAAGAATGAAATTTAAAATATATATAAATTTAACCATGAATGAAGGCAAAGGATGACTTTTTATATTCACCAGAGTTGTAGGCAGTAGGCATGCCTGAGTAGACCAGGCCTTGTGGTGCCAGACTCGGGGTGGTGACGGAGACCACCGGTGTGGCCAAAGGCTGGGTTGACTGGGAACTGCTTATCCTCTGGGTGTTCTGTACAAAGAGCCAAATACACACAACTTAATAAGACAGAAATCCTGTCTCAGAAATACATGCACACACAAACCAACCATGTGAAGCACTGTCAACAGAATAGTGTGATTTTGGTGGAAATTATGGGGTAATACCATTTTGTACCAATAAGTGGCGCTGCAGATTCATTCTACTTAGAAAATCAAAGTGTTTTGAAGGTTGCCGTCAGTTAAACAGCTTTAATTCAGAAGCCCCTGGATAACATAAAAAAATATCATACAAAATAGAAGACACTACAAATTGATACAACGTCGCTGCTAATTTTTGATAAAGAATATGTATTAACCTGACCTAAGCACATTGATATAGAGAAATCAAACACATTCATATACAAGAAAACAAATCATGATTATTTCCAAAGTCTCAAAAATCTACTTGATATAATATAACTTTATCCTGTCTGAACAGATTTATTGGACATGTCAGTTTAAACTCGAATTTATCGAATATGTCTCTACTTAAATACCTTAGGAGAATTAAAATGAAGTGATCAACTATTGACATTATTGAGTAAGGACTATACAGTTATGAGGAAAATGTGGTATAATTTTTTTATTTTTATATTTGAGTTCATATACAGTACAACTCGGAGCCCAGTTGTGGTCTCTTCTGAAACTCTGGAGAGATGCGAGTTAAATGTAGTCTTTTTCTCAGGAGGCAGCAGGCTTAAAAACACCTTAAATAACTCTCCATTTAATGCCATCGCAAACAAATGATATTATTATTAAAGAGATCTAAGTCTATTTACTGAATCTGAAAATGTGTTACTCAAGAAGCATCCAGCATGCAGTGAAATTACATAGTCACCCCAAGCCAAACGTGTGTACATGCAGTGCACACAAACACAAACACACACTGAGACAAACAAAAAAAAAAAAGTCATTTGGAGATGCGTATTCAATTCAGTGCAATTTTGCTCAGTTTTACATTAGCTGAGGGAGATGAATATTCAACATTTAGGAGGGACATTATGTACAGTCTTTATATATATATATACTATATATATATATATATATATATATATATATATATAGAAAATTTTTATTTAAGTACTATATAAAATATA
>JAUMHQ010000081.1:10906954-10936362 GCA_032361165.1 Enteromius paludinosus
TGTATGTAATATTTATTTGTAATTCATTTGTAATATAAAAGTACTCTGTGTGTGTATAAATATATTTTTGAGCTTTATGTAATATTTATTTGTAATTTAATAATATATATACTGTATTAATAATATATATTTTTATTTTATTTTATAATATAGATTTTTTATTATTTAAATATAAAATCTTTGAACAAATGAACAAATACAGCTATTTTTTCCAGGCAATAGTAATGTCACTCCACATTGCAAAACTAGACATTTTTTCAGTTTTTTTCTTTCTCTCTCTCTGTATATTCTTGTGTTTTATTTATTTATGCTTTTTTTTTTCTAAATAAATCCATTTACAATTATTCATATTTAATTAACCAACTTTACAATTACAACAAAAACAAATGCACTGCATAAAGTAATAAACTTACATTTAGGAAGTATTAACCATTAAAAACAGAAGAAATAGATGGATGATAATAGAAAATGCTAAGTTATGCATTTTTTTCTCTCTATGTATATTTTCATTCAGTACTTGGAAGTTCTGTGCAATACTTTTGGCACAAGTAAGAATTTTAAGGTGTTAATCCTCAACTCTTATTTATCTCTTTGTTTAAAGCCAGCTGACAGTGTGGTGGTGTACTGTATCGAGGACGTTGAGCTTTCTTCTCAGTAGTGCCGGGCCAGTTCTGTCTTAATACCAGCACTCAATCAATAACAGTGGGGAGACACGACAAGGGCGACAAGATATTATCTGGCTCACACTCTGGGCTTCTGATTAAGCCTTCATCCCCACTCTGTCACACTGCGATGTGATTAATTTAATACCATTATGTTCTAATGACAGCCTGTCTGCAGGCACACTCACAGGCCCTGCCTTAGTCTGTCTGTCTGAGGCAGTTCATTCTCACACACACACACACAAAAGGACACTCGCCATATACATAAATATAAACAAATGAATAATCCACTGGGCTTCTTACTACTGATGACTTCAGATGCCACAAGCTTGGCATGTGGGATTTGTTTTGATTCATCAAGAAACTGTACCGCTTCCAGATGCTGGTGTGGTATTCCATACACTCGCATACATATGTATATTTACGCTGAGCAAAGACAGCCCTGCATAACCTCAGCACTATTTACCAAACAAGAATCGCCGTGCTGTGGAAGAAACCTGAGTGGCTTCTACAGTTGAAAGGAACCAATTATTGAACATATTTAAACATATTAATAATCATAATAATAATCTTTTTTTCTTCTTCCCATTTTATATTTGAGTGATTAATGAGGCTGACAGCCGGGTGTAGCCTCAGGTGCTGAATGTGGCCAGAGCTCTCTGCACCTTAATTATAATCATTTGAGAAGCCCTCTAATTTCTAAATGAATAATAGAAGGAGTGAGGGTACCTGGATTTCTGACTGCTCTGCTTGTTGTTTCCTGAGACTATTTTAGTGTAATTTCACTGATCTGATGTAAAGAGCGTAATTTCGCTCAACCCATGGCTGCTGATGAGCATCTTTTTAAAGAAAATTTGAAGCAACAATCTCGTGGATGCGTGCATGAATAATGAACTCTTCCGTACTCACCAGGGGTGGCATCATGCCCTTGCTGGATGGGGGGATGACGACTCTCAAGTCTGGCTTGCGGCTACCGATGCCCATGTTGCCCCCCGGTGGTGGCGATGACTTCGCAGGCATGACTTTACCGCTGGATGTACCCAGAAGCCCCGGCGAGCCCCTCGGGTTAACAAAGCCGTTTCCTGCTGAGAAACACATACGGGCAGAAAGCATCATGGGATTGTGCTCTAATCGACCAATCCCCAACAGCCATCAGTCGATCGGACGACATGCCATTTCCCAGCTGCAGTCGTAGCATCTCATAGCACGCAACGTTAAGTGTTCCCGACCCTCTGGGAAAGTTCTAATAAGACTCTGGTAATTATCCCGCACATTTACGAAAATAAAACATAAATTCTGAAATTGATGAGCCTTTGGTTCTGTTGGTGTACAATGGCGTCAAAGCTGTCTTTGTGTGTCCCAGGATGAGGAAAGCAATTCAGTTTAACAAATGTAGTGTGACTTGAGCTCTTTAAGAAGGAATGGCTAAAGTCATTACAAATGAGTGCAGCCATTCACTGCTATCAAAGGCAATTAAAGTGCCATTTTAGAGAAGAACTCTAAAAACTTTGGTGGGGTGTCAATGGTATGTTTACATCTGCTGTACTTTGGCGTTCCTACTTCGAAACTGAACTACAGCTACTTTTATTGGGAACTTTCTTCTGCTGAATCTCATGCAAACCGGGTACGATTAAACGCTAGCACATGCTTTACTGACCCAAAAAGGCACAATGAGAGGAACCCAGCCTCGGTCTGCAGAGCATCAACAACAAATACTGAAAAAGTTTGTGCGCGAATGATGTCATCACATGAGAACGAACAGGCTAATCCATCAAGTCCGCACCTGACTGACCTCACACCCGTATACTATATATATATTGCGGGTTTCTGGTTTCATGTGAACGTCAGAGCTTTACAAAGATGTCTTTCTACCATCTGCTGGCCCACATTGTTAGCAAGTTCCTTCACACAACCATCTGAAATATTCCCTAACAATCATGGGTCATTTACCCACACAATGCGTAACCTCCAAAGACAAACACAGGAATTACAACTGGCCGGCGTTCAAACCCAAAAGCACAATCACCCCTAAGGTCTCTATTTCGATGTTTTCTCGCATAAGTATGAAAAATGCTGAGCAACTCAACAACAGCCATCAGCCAAACAAGCGTGATGGCTTTTGGTTTTCAGAAAAGGTCCATTTCACTTCCATTTGCTTGGAGCCGTGCATACAGTAAAGTGCTACGTCATTTCCGTATGTTTTTCTCCATAACAGCAGCTTGATTAAATGTTAGTCATGGGGTTTTTTTCTGCCCCCCACCCAATGCTCATTTCCTGTGGGGGCATGCTGTGGGACAGCGAGAGAGAAGGCCATCATCAGAGAGACAGAGAGCAGAGACATGCACTTACTGTGTCTCTGTTAAAACACGCCTTTGCTGAGAGTGACACGCACACGTAATTCTCACAGCTCAATTTTTTATATACGCCTTTTATTTCTAGGATATATCTATAGAGAGACATACACAAAAACAGACAGGAAACAATCAAGACAAGTGGGTTCAGGAAATGACCCAAGCACTATTTGAACTCGCCCGCACGTAACATGTCCATGCAAGTTTACTACTCACCAGGTCACCGTGGCAACTTACTGTACAAGACTTTAATACCAGATTACAAGTGAGTCTCACGGAAGATAAATCTTCATGCAGATGTGTTTTCGATTTTTAAAAGTCATATCATCTATCTTGGATAAGAAAAAAAAAAAATTGCAAACTTTTTGTGGGCTTCAATTAAAAACTTGAAAACTGCATGATGCAGATGTTTTATCAGTTGTCTGAGAATAATAAATACATATCACAAAACTTGGCAAGTAGAACATTATCATTTATTAATTTTGCATATGCTTTGACTTAAAATGACACAGAAAATTAGGATAATTCAACACAAGCAGAAGCAGAAATAAATAATGCATGCATAAGGCCGAATTGAAACATACTGTATATGTGCAATGCACTTATTACAGATATATTTACCATTACCATATTTTTATTATGTAAAATGCAATAAAAAACTGAATAATTTTAAATGATTAATTAAAATGATATTTAAATTTGTAATGTATAACACATTTACAATAAATGTTTGTTTTTTTTCTATTTTGTTTTATTTTATATCTTTATTATTTAATCTTAAATATATACACTTATAATTTGATACATGTAATACTTTGATGACTAAATGCAGAACAAGTAGGTGTGTTGATTTTTGACTGGTACTGTAAATGTTTATTCAGTTGACAGGAAATATAAGATGAATGTGAGCACTGGAGTGTGTGAACCTGTAGTAAGAGGGAGGAAAATGTCTTGTAATTACTGTAAAAAAGCACAGCGGCAGTGCATTTACTCTGATAATGATCAAAAGGAGGGAGGATGATATCATTATGTTGAAATGCTCCCAATTTCTGAAAAAGGCGCCTGTTCTCAAAAAGGCGGAATGTGTAACTGAGGCCCTACTGAGACATAAGCTGCTCTGATTCTGAGCTGTAACCAGCATCCCCACCCCTTCGCTCTATGTAAGTCGCACATTGAATCCTCTCACACCAAACAGAGTGAACCCAGTGTCACAATTCCTAAATGAACACCAAATACAGAAGAGTAATGCCTTATTACGTCTCTGTCTTAAACAATGCTGCTTACCCTGAAACAAAATAAGTCTCTCGCTCAGCTCTGAGCAATGCATGATCCTATGAGAGCATGGTTACATAATGACCCGCTTTTACAAAACAAATCATTTGTTTCTTTTCAAAGCAAGGCTGTTTTGATATAAAGCACCAGATAAGTCCTAACCATTTATAAGTCATCATTACCTTGAGCAACGTAGTGTCTTCAAAGGCCCAAAGTATGCATGAATGAGAAAAGACTAATGGATTTCACAATCAAAGCTTCGCCTCCCTAATAGATTAAGAGGAACGGAGTCCAAATTCTAATTATAGTCTTAATTAATGAGGCTGAACAGTACCTCTTTAACGGGTGCAGCCATATTGTTTTGGCTCCAGAAATCATGCACAGGAACAATGTGAGCTGGGAAAAGTGTTCCAACTGTTGATGCCAAAAAAAATTAAAAATCCAATTCATATTTTACTTGGAGAGCCCGTATAAAAAATAAATATAATTTGTAAAACCTCCATGAGAAATCTAAAAAAGAAAGGCTGAGAGCACTGGATCGGGATGACGTGGACCTCGAGGCATGGTTAAGTTACTGACAGTCTTTTGAGAAACATTCTTTTGACACACAAACAGGGTTTTAAATTGCTCCTCAACAGCTTATAATTCTTTAGTATTAATGAAGGAAGCTTCGCAGCTTCTAAGCACATTGCATAACGGAGATACGACTCCAAACACACTCTCGTTTTTAACCGAGAAGGTCTTGAACGGCCAAAAAGCACATCTGTGAATGCCACTCAAAACTGAATTCGAGATCGCCTCAAAGATCGGCTCATCAGATTGCTAATTGGTGCTCATCAGAACACAAATGATGTATTTCTGGAACCATTATGTTTGCATCACTTCCTCTTTGTGCACGATCACGCATTGTGAACTTTGGCGTAATCTGCAAAGCTGAGAGCTTGCTCTTGTCAGCTTGAATAAGGTGTCTTTAACACATCAAGTCGTAGTGCCAAATTTATTGCAATGCACTAATTGAATGTGTGGGATCTTCTCTTCTAGTGTATCAGCCACACCTCTGTGATCCCATGACGAAAGCACATCTAACTTTATCAAACTTTACATCGTTTCACTTTTAATTAAATTAGGCTGCCAAATAACAACTTAGCTGCTTGAAAGTACTGAATATATGGCAATTTAGCTCTTTAATACTTAACACTCCAGCATTATTGGAAAACACAAGGTCTTAACATGTTACATACTCGTGGTTTTCCAATTCTGAAGCACAAACCCTTACACAGACCTTAGAAGTGGTGCTGTTAAGATGGAGATGATCGAAAGATCTCTTGGATCAAAGGAGATTGAGCACAAAGCATCGAGGACTAGTTCACCTTCTGGAGTTGTGGGCTCTTCAGCCATAAGTGGTTTATGCTGGGTTGTCTCCATTCTGTATTCACACACACACACACACACACATAAACATCACATAGAACTCCAGAAAATGTGTGCAAGGACAGAAGAAAAAAAAGGGAACTTAATGTAGAGAGAAAATGCCCATCTTGAGCTGTAGTGTGCCATTTTCAAGCTTATTCCGATTAAACTTCACTTAGTCATTTAGATGATATATAAACAATACGATTGAAACAATGAATAAAATAAAATTTTGTGCAATCACTGCTTGAATCCAGGTCTAGATCAACTTAAAAAAAAATCACCATGTGATAAAATATATTCTACTCCTTTGAGTCAATACAAAAAACAGTGCCAATGATTTGTTAATCAACAATGGGATCTGGGTAATTTGAGAGAAACTAGGCCTTCTGTTCCCTGCAAAAAGTCAACAACGAAATAAAATCTGAAACTGAAAATGATCCGAAACCAAACATTCTGCTGGAACCGTGCTGAGCTTCTATATCAGAGAACTTTCCTGAGAGGAAACTAAGCCATTTTGTTTCACAGTGCTGATGATTCATCCTGACCTCCAGCAACTGTACATAGTTAGGTAACACTGAATCGCTTCAAAAGAGAAAGAATTGTGCTACAACACGAGCCTGATATTTCACGAACAAAAAGATTCATTTGCACCCCGGTTGGGCATGTCAACATGATGAAAAAGCTTTCTTTCCCCGAAGAGGAGAGCCGGTGTATGTGCTTGGATTAACGCTTGGATCCTCTTCACCATTCCTTTGGCTTAACTGGTGATCAGAGCATTGCGCTGAACTCGTTCAGGCAATATGAGTTCGCTCTACTCAGGGGAGAGAGCAGAAGAAGAGTGCTGAGAGCCGCATTCCTGCAGGCTCTGCTCTGAGATGTCCCTGCTCCCCCGGTGCCTCCTGCTTGTGAAAAATCAGAAGTATGCAAGGAATGGCCATCTGACAGGAGCACTGAAGTGGTTCCTCTCCAAGGCAGCCACGCTGGTCGAGGCTGTTTGGAACAAACAACAGCTGCGCTATGTGATCGGAGATCCAAAGTCTGTGCTATGTGACCACAGAGCCAAAGGCCTGAGACCTCTGGGCACACGCTCCTCGCCACACCCCATAATGCCACTGTCAGCTAAGCACTGTACGTCCAGTACCTTAAATCCCCCCAGACACTCTGAGCTTGGCCATATGCCCAAATCTTTTCTAAATGAAAAATACTTTATCTTAAATTTTATTCATTTTGGTTCATTAATAAACAAACTAAACTAAAAGTATATAAATCAGACATAACATTTACAAAACTTAAAGTCAAACGTAGCTGCAGTTTTTATGCACTCGAGATGACGGAAAAGACGGCAGCGTTCCCATGGGCAGCACAGGGCGCCGTCACTGCATAGACTCGCACACTCCATTTCTCTATCACTCATCTGCGACAGTTTCATGGGACTACGCTCGCTCTCTCTGAGCTATATCTCGCTTCTCCCTCTCACTTCTGCTGCTAACTGTCTGCCTATGGGAAAAGTCTTTGCACCCACTCAAAGTCGAAAATGGGGGTTATATTGGCCTCATTTATGTATTTATATATATATATATATATTGCTCTTTCTTTTTAAATTAAATTATAACTAAAGGTATAAGATTATACTATTAACTAGTAAAAAATAAAATAAAATGACTATTGTCTTCAAATATCAACACTCAACTTAATGTATGCAAACATGTAAATTGCTATTTTTAAATGAGTGTAACTTCTAAATTCTAAAATGTATATTTATTGTTGATGAATATACATTTAGACAGTTGCTTGTTTCATAACAGATACATTAAATAATTAAGACATAAAATAAATAAATAGTAAACACCATATGCAGTATTTAGTTGTAGCTTTTTCTGCAGATTGAGTGATTATGTGAGACATGAAAAAACTAGTAGTATATAGGTAGGGATATATACATGTATTATTTTTACCATTTTTTATATATATATATATATATATAAATCATTTCCTAAATCTCTTTTTTATAGGCAATATGTTTAATTATTTCAGAATACATTTCATTAAAATATTGTTGTCAAATACAAAGGGTAGTTTTTACTTATGTCTTTTTACCAAACCTTGACAGCAGCCTTCATAGCCAAGTTAACATTCCTTTAAAATATTGAATTCTGATTTAAATGATGTAGATATTTTTGCATTATGATATAGCACTAATAGACTAACCCCCTGGTGTCATTTATATCAAGCAACATCCTTGTTTCAAATCTCTAAATATTGATTCTAGAGATACGCTACTGTCGCAAAGGGACTATGCTAGTGGGGACTGGCTCATAAATGTCTGACAATTATTAAAAGACTGATGAGAGGCATCGGGCACATAATAGCAATGAATTTTCCTCTATGTTACTGAAAAAGTACTCTGAGGTATTCATTACCAAAAAGCTATTATACTGTGTTATACTGTATATGATCTCATAGGAGACTCAAAAGCCAATATTATCTCCCACTGTGTACATTCAATCAAGTGAGTCTCGGACACTTAGCACTCAGTAAGTGCATATCTCTCTGTGTGTATGTCTGTGTGTGTAGTTGGCAAAAAGATGGTTAAATACCACCTGTCCCTGTCTCTCATTGCCACAGAATGCTTATGACAGGTTGCCTGGTCATTGTGCACAACAGTCTTAGAGGGATGTCATGGTCCGAATGCTTGCAGGGTTCTGCTAGGTCAGGCATTTAGCAGGCTTACGCCAGCCGTATAAGGACTGCTACAGTACCAGGAAACAGATGCACCTGTCAATAGGGGGAAAGAAACTCGAGGGGGCCGGGAGGGATGGAGGCAGGGGGCCGAGGCCTTAAAGGAAATGCTGAGTTTATTTACCTGCCTGTCTGAATCAGCTGCTGAAACACAGTTAACCGTTTCATGCGCAGACACAGACGGAACGGAACTTCTTGCTGAGCTGCATCTAATCTGCACCTGCAATACGTCTGATGCTTCTGGTTGACTTCTGTAGGGATAATTTTTCAAGGTTTTCCAAAAAAAAAAAACAAAAGAAGCAAATTAGGGCGGGAGAAATATTCAAGATCACGTTTGAGAGCATGCATCTCACAGCCTGTTGTTCCAGCAGTCAGGCTCTTGTGCTTGGGTGCTTTGTAATGTTGAAAAAGTATCCCTAGTCTATCGCTGACATAGACAGAGCGGCCCACTAGGGTACGGAGGCAACCCTTGTATTTGTAACTGTCAGGGAGGAACAGTTGGACACATGACCTTGTGTGCGTCCTTGGTGACTTGACAGTGTGTGTACACACCAGCAGCGGGGCAGAGACGCTTGCAGCTGCCGCCATTTCCCGTCATCACATGACTGTTTACACCCGCTCTATCAAAACGCCTGAACCCACAAGTCAGCTCTGGCACAACTTAATGCTCTTCCATCTGGGTGGAAAATGCAGCTCAGAGGCCTGTGACACACAACCTCAGAGGTTTTCTGTGAATGATAATTGTAATATGCTAATATATTTCTTTTTTCATGAGAAGCCATAGAAAAACCCTTGATAATATCCTTCTGATGTCCTCATAAAGGGCAGAGTCACTTCAACATCCATCACTGGCTCATAACGGTTTGGCCTAGATTTCCAAATATCAAGAGAGAGAAGGGGGTGGTGTGCTCTACTGTAACATGCCAGTTATACTCTAAGCAGAAGAGAAGTGATTGAGAGAGACCCGCTTATCTGCTCGCATACGGTAAAGATGGTGCCGCTCCATTAGGGCGAAGAAAGAGGGCGACATATGTCCTGAAAATGATATCCCCTATTACAAATCAACCATATCAATCATAAAAGCAGGAAGCAGATTTAGAAACCCCTGTGAAGCGAAACATCTATTGACACAGGAGCTGATGCAGTCACCCCAGAGGACTTACCCGCAGGGCTGGAGCCAACACCGCTCGCCACTGCGAGCTCTGTGAGGGGACCCAGCGTGTCACCTAATGAGATGCACAAAATGAGACGATTAACCATCTGCATCTTTTATCTCCGAGTGTGTGGGTACATGTGTGTGACAGGCCAGCCTTCACACGTAGCGTTCTGCTCCCTCTTAGTGTGTCAAACACATTTGAATGTTACACAATTTTAAGGAGTGAAACTGCTAACCCGCTAAAACACGAATCGCTTTTGCTCGAACGGAACAAGTACATATATACTAAAGACATAAATGATTACACAAATCATATGGCTTGTTTAGCAAAAGTGGGATGCTATTCATCCAAGTGATTTGACAACTTTCACCTGCCAGGCTATCAAAAAAAAAAGGAAAGACTGAAGGAAAGACCCGTATCATGAATGGAGCCATTACATACAGACTTTAAAGTACAGTAAGTCAGTCAACAGCCACAAAACACAACAGCAAGCACTTTGCAAACAGAACACTTATAGCAATGCCCAGGCAACCATCTACAACGCGACCTTAGCAACTGCAAAACACCCAAAACAAATCATGAATATGACCTTTGTTTCATTTCTGTTTTTCGTCTATAGTTAGTTTTTATCACTTAACATGTTACTACATACTTTACTGCATTTTTACATACTACTGTTCAAATGTTGCTCAGATGGGATGCATAAAAAATGCATCAAAAGTGCCCGTAAATCTTTTTTATATTTTCTACAAATATGTATTACTTCAAATAAATTCTGTTAAAAACTGCTAATATTTCTTGAGCACCAAATCATATTAGAATGACTTCTGAACGATTATGTGACCATGGAGACTGAAGTAATGATGCTAGAATTTCAGCTATGCCATTACAAGAGAATTTCTTTTTTAATTGTTATATTTGATATTTACTGTATTTTTGATCAAATAAATGCAGCCTTTGTGAGAATAAGAAAACCTTATGAACCACAAACTTCAGAACAGTAACGTATATCTTACTTGCTGATCAATAAAGAATGTTTTCTGTTACCTAACACATTGTACATACAAACTTCTTCGCAATACGTATTATAAAGAGTGTGAGAATCATTTCACATTTTGTAAGGTACAGCTAAACTGTTTATGTTGTACACACAAAGTGGCTCCTGTCCCAGACATTTTCAGTTTCACTTTTA
Organism: Enteromius paludinosus; assembly: GCA_032361165.1. Classification (NCBI taxonomy): domain Eukaryota; kingdom Metazoa; phylum Chordata; class Actinopteri; order Cypriniformes; family Cyprinidae; genus Enteromius; species Enteromius paludinosus. Next base: position 10,917,741 of record JAUMHQ010000081.1, read on the forward strand.
GTTTTATCTGAAAGAGAGTCAAAAAGTAAGCACTCTAACAAACTAACATCAAAGCGTAGAAATGTGAACAATCTGAATCACGGAATCTCAGCCAAACAAGATAATCTCAATCGAATCTTGTCATGGTGATTTCGAGCAGTATTTGTACTGACGAGTACAACCTCCAGAGAGCGTGTGTCGGCCTGCGAAGGGTATGTGTTTGGGTATTGTGGAGGTCAGTAATGGGTGTTGTTGGAACATCAAACATTATTTTGCAGCGATGCAGCGCAGCAGTGTTTTTGCACTTTACTATGATCATGCCTCCCTCCTACATAGCAACCAGATAAAAGGATGACTAATGTGTCCAGTGCAGAAAAACATGCATTTAACACTCGTGTTATAACTTGAAGACATATAAGGCGTACAAGGACCAAATGCAAAACAGCTATTTATGGATTTTCAGGTTGCAAGGTTCCTCATAGGGGTTCAGTACAAACCTAAAAAGCTTTCTGCTGCATCTATCATAACAGAAACAAATTTACTGTAAATGCATCCACTATTTGCATGACTATCTGTCTCTTATTATTCACACTAGGGCTGGTGCGGCCCAGCCACAGAGCCCACTGCTGTCAGACCAGCTTAAAGATCAGATGGTATTAAAGCCCGCTGTCGTCATGGAGACCACTTCCAGGAGACAACTAATTGATCTCACTTCCGTTCCACTCATGCTGGTGCTGAGAAGGTGTGAAACACAAAGCATAGCAAGAAACATATAGATGTCTGTGCAAAGCAGCTGGGAAACAACATTACTCTTCCATTATTACGGATTTCTCAATGTGAAACGTAGAAAAACAACATCTGTATTGAATTGTCAAAGCAATAAGACAGAAAACACATCTCTTGATATACAAGCCATTAAAATCCCAGAATCCCAGAACCTGCCCCACTTTTGCTGGTAGAAATGGAAGAACGTTGAGGGAATAGCACTAACCTGCACTGCCTGTGCTGGGGGGCCTCTGTGGGGGCCCGGCAGACACTACGTTTCTGTGCAGGGAACCCTGAGGAGGAGACAGCATGGCACCGTCACTCAGAGAGGCAGCGGCGGCCGACAGGCTCTGGCTGCTGAGAGAGGCCCCGGGGTTGTAGGACATGGCGTTATGGTTCGTCACTGGCACAGCCACATGCATGGAGAAGTTCTGCGGGGGCAAGGCCGTCGGCTGGAAGAAACAGATACACACACATAGGGCTTTATGTGGGAGGCATCAAAGGCTCTTAAAGCAACCTGCCATGCTTGTATTTCATCAAAACATCCCAGTATCAAAATTGACATTCACAGAGATAACTGAATTACATCTCAACAAGCAACGGTACAATCTGAGAATGGGAGCGAGTTGGTCCTGGGCAGCCTTCGGATTCATTTAGCCTGGATATTCAGGTAGAATGGTCCATAAAGGTACACTGCACATATCTTCAGGCTTCTACTAGAAGTGAAAGATGACCCCTGAGCTTTGGTGCTTTTATCATACAATGGAGGAAAACAGGAGATATATTGCCGGGGTGGAAAAATGTAATCTCAGGAGGGAGATCTCTGGATCACCTTGGGCTGTCCAAAAAGCCCGGCATAAAGTGAGAAATACTCCTGGAAAACAATTCTCCTATTGGGAGCCATTTTCACTGTGCACGGAACACCAATTTTGACCCAGGTTCAATGCATAAAACAACATCTTGGGATGAGAAATATTACGACGGCATGCAAATTTGGGAAATATCTTGAAATAGCTTGGCTGTAGCCAGCACTGCACTTGGCCAATTTCTCAAAACAAAACAAATAAAACACACAATCAATATACATACATTTTAAATTGGGGGGAAGAAGAGGTGAAATAACTACATCATTTGACAGCGACACTGGCAATTTAATCATATCAACAGGCAGTGCATTGCTGACTATTCATACAGTTATCCAGAGTGAGTGTGAGCAGGGGCAGTGTCCATTCACTTAATAGTGCAGCGAGCCAGTTAGTGAGAATATTAGTGTGTTAATGACACAGAACTCGAGCTTTGTTCTTGTCCATTCGGTGCAGTGCAAACAATCGTCTGGCACCTATTATAAGGTGCAGAATGTTATGGTCACCACCCAATAAGATCACTATTGTCTCACCTTAATAAAAATAAAAATAACTGCAAAAAATATTTGTGACTAATGACTCCCAGATTTATTTGCTACTAGCTTGGACTTGAAATTGGTTCAGCTTTTTGATTGTCCGAGGACTCTGGGTTCTGGAAGGACTAAAGAAATAGTCCTGGGAGATCAACAAACAAACCCAGGTGTTGCAACCCACCAGAAAGAGTGAGACTAAAAGAAATCAGTTGTAATGAGTGGCGGAGAAACAGTGAGAGAGTCTCTCCATCTTTATACAATGGCAAATCTTCTCCATCACATGACCTGGACAGAGCACAGCACTGAGAGAAAAGATTCAATTCCCAGATCTGTTGGGACGAGTGCTGGGAGAACGCATCAATTACCTCAACCAATGAATCTGTCAGTATTCTAGCCAGAAGGTGGACACAGAGACATTCAGACACCACCAAAAAAAAAAAAAAAACTGTAAATAGATGACGGTTCTTTAAAAAAAAATATAATAAGGCCCAAAAATATGCATTGAAAATTTTACATTCATACATTTGGACAGGTTTGCCCAGGTTAATATTAGCTAATCAGTGATGTTAATTTACAAATTTAGAGAATTAAATTAATTAAATCTAATTAGTATTAATTTAAAACAACGTACTTGGCTACAAATACTAAAAATTGCAATTTTATAGCTCAGTGTATATACAGTATTCAAAAAGTGCTTATTATTTAGAAATGTATCAAATACGGTTATGATCTTAATAATGTGAAAGGTTTAAACAATGTGATCTTATTAGGGTGGGAGAAAAAAGCTGTAAAATTAATGAGAAAAAGTGCACTTCCAACAGACAAAAAAAAAAAAAAAGAAAAAACTAAAAAGAGTATGCTTTTAAAAAAATAAATAAAAAAGTCCTTAACTGTTGACAGAGGTTGCAGGGTGAGGCAATGAAAAAGGGGGGGAAGGGGGGAGTATCCTTTCTGCCACAAAGCCAAGCAAAAACGTTGCATTTACTTACGATTTTATGATTTCGCATCATATTATCAAACTCTTCATTAATTTTTTTATATTTTTCTTCTGTGTGAGGGGTGAGGACATATGAGGCGTCAGGATCCGGGCTATCACAGCCTCTGTGTTCTTTCTTGTTAAGCGCCTGTAGTGAACATCAACATAAAAAGAGGGATCAACACAAAAAGGCAGGGAGGAAGCAGTACTTACACCACAGCGCTTGTACATTAAATCACTCTCTTCGTTTAGTTTGCCGAAACGGTCGTCCATGAGGGGACTGTGACCGAAACAGTCATCTGGATCGGGACTGGCACAGTCATTATGGCCTTTGTTTCTTAATTTCTGAAAATGAAATTGGAAAATTCACACATACATAGACATACGCAAACCTAAACAGCTGCTATCGTTGGGTTCATTTAAACAATGCTAAAAACAACTAGGGCAAAACATGTTGATAAAATGCATAATTCACACAATGTAATAAAGAAATACAGTTACTGAACTTTACTACAATTGCATGCTGTTTAGTGAACACAGAAGAGCTGCAATCAGGATGTTGAAATTGCACTGGTAACAGTTCAATGCATAATTTGGCAAATACATTAAGAGCTAATACGCTGATGGTTGCACCATGCCTATTGCATTAGCCCCTGGGGAGGAAATTGAATTGTCACTCCTTATCCTTTCCCTTAAAAACATTAGGCTGGGGAAAACCAAATCGTCTTTTCTCTCTCTCTATCTGCTTTTCCTCCTCTTTGCTCTCTTTCTTAGGAACATACATTTCCCTCAGCATGTGTGTGTTGTGATGCATATTTCATTATCTTTCAGTTATCATAAGCCACCCAGCTGGAAGACACACACACACATAAGAGGATCCCACAGTGCAGTGCTTTAGAAGCTCTCTCGCTGTAATTCAGCACACCTGCCATTCACAGGAGCCTATCAGAGTAAAAGCAATGTACAAATTGAACGGATTATCAAATCCGGTCACTAGCATTTATTTAAGTGTGGAGAGGACTGATTATTCTAAGAGCAAAGTGCAAAGAGCAAAGGGCAGAGGAAACTAAAGTTTTTTTGTAGTTTTTAATAAATACAAGTCTATAGAACAGAGTCTATTGGTAACACATTACTGTATAATGGATTTGTATATTTTTTTATGAATAGCTTGTCCTTATAGCGTTATACATTAAAGCGCATTACCACAACATGCAATTGACTGTACTGTAATGCATTATAGCCTTCATACGTATAAACTTTGCCAGGTAAAAACTGTTACATAGTCTGATATTAAGCATGTATGAAAATAATGATAATGATAAGTTCATTATAATTAACTATGAAGATAATTTAATATTAAAAATAGATTGTGTAATGTAAATGAATAATTTAATGAAATGCAATTTATGGAAAAAGAAGATGATCACATTATATGGCATTGCAAATAAATTCGAAATGAAGTAAAACATTAACCTCACATTGTTCAAACCCTCCTTTACCCATCAGACTTTTTACATTGATAGGATGACAGCGAAGGTTGCCAGGTTCTAAAACGAGGGAAATCTTCATTTGATGCCCTGGTCTGTACCCAGAGCGCCTGTAATAAAACTACTGTACCTCAGGGATGTTTGGCAGCAGAGGTTACATGTTTTTTCAGATGAACAATTAATGTTAGGTAGGAAGCAAAGAACATACACACTAACAAACCCCTTAGTCTTTGCATCTATCACAATGTGTGTGAGAGTGTAGGTACGTGTGTGGGTGTGTGAAAGAGTGCCTTCAGAGTGCAGCTGCTGTCCTCTGGTATTTCTGTGACTGTAGAGTGAGATGTTTGTTGATCCTTATCTACTTTATCTAACAACGTGCAAACCATGCTCCGCACGGTGTGAACTCAAACCTCAGAGTGCATTCAAACACATGCACAGGAACAATCAATACCTGTACATGTACACAATCTGCCTGTGCCTAAGCGAAACAAAGAATTCAAGTGGTATAGAGTTCCTAGCTACAGATACATGGTTTTTCTGGGACCATTTGTAACCATGAAGCTATTTGGTGTGGTGCGGAAGGTGGCTCTAGCTCGCAACGCCTTCCCGGGTCATTTCCTGTTTACACGGCCCTATGTGGCTCTCTGAAACACTGTGTTTACCAGTGAAACTATGCACTTTCTCCCCCAGAGTGCCACAGATTCCATCAGGACCTGCAAATTATAGTCCCAACCTGCTCATTATGTGGCAAGCGTTGTGGCTGGAGCTGGGCAGCGAGGTCTGTGTGAGCAGGGCAGGGCCGCTGACTTCCACAGTAACCCTAGGGACACACCCGTCCGCTGGGGCCTGAGTCGGCAGGGAGGGGCCCCTGTGGAAATCGCAGACAGCCAGGCAGGCCTTCTCATGGGCACACAGTGCTGATGTGCACAACAACATTTCCAAACAAAGAATGTGATGGAACTACAGTACATTATAGACTTTAATCAGAGCAGATGCTATATTGAATTTTACGCATATGAAAACGGTGAGGGATAGGCTTACAGCATACGTCGTAAAAGTCTTAAATAATGTATATTTTTAAACCTGTTTTTGTCTACTGAAAGTCTTTTGGAAAAATGTTTTGTCAGCTGAACAACTGGCATGTTGTTAACTAATAATAATAAAAAAAGTTTGCTCCTCAAAATGTTAAAGTTTAATTCAATTTGTTACTTTCTGTTTCAACATACTTACTTGTAAAAAAAATTACTAACAAGTTCTGACTGAAAATTATAAAGAAACAAATTTAAATCTGTAAACAAATATATATGTATATTTTTTAAGAAATTTTTTTTTTAGTCTTTCTACCTCAAAATTGCATATTTAAAGTGTTACTTTCCATTGTAAAATGTACTAGCAATTTCTGAGTTAAAGTTATTTCAAAGAAAAGCCAACACTACTGAACAAACTATAGCACTGTCACTTACAGCCTCGTTTTCATTTCCTGTCAAAATTAAATACTCCACTAAGCTCTATTGTGCAAACATATTGCAAGTCAAAATCATAAACAGAGTGACATATGCCAAAATAAAGCAACACAATAGCACTAGTATGGCTTTTTGTCTTGTAAAAGAGCGCATTCCCATACTGCACCATGCCCCCAAGTGTTTTGAAGTCTGAAAGACCAGGATGGCACGCTGGTAAGTCCTTCTTAAATGGCTTGGCATGTTTTGGGTGTCCCACAGACACTGCCCGCAGCTCTAGTAAATGGATCACTAAATCAGCACATGTCCAAACAGGTGTCCCTCTCCCCTAACACCTGTCAGCCCCTTCACCTCACGATGCAGCCAATCAGCGGCCTCCTCACGTCAGCACGACCATAAAAGGGTGCATTATGCGTAGCGATAAATAAATCTGTCTACAGCAGAAAAAAAGACGCTGCCAATGAGCGACTCAAGTGAATCCATTAAATACACGCACAGATGGGGGCATGAGGTTGATCACGAGTTTGATTAAACTGGATCATTTGCATTCTTAATTACACCTTTAAGTGTACGGCTGCCGTGATCTCTCATCAACAGGCCAAGGTGGCGACTGCATGCAACATCCTTTCAACCTTTGCAAAAAAACAAAAAAAAAAACATGATGGTTGTGACTTGAAAATCTTGACAGTATTTTACTGTGTATTAAAGATAAGCATCCAAACAAGCATTTTCTTAATCAGTTCCAATATTGTCTAATATGGTAAGTTTTATCAGGGAAATGGAGTGTTATTGTTATCGGAGTGTGGGGATGGCTGGCTCATTCGGTGTATGTGTGTGAGACTGAATTGTGAGTGTGTGAAAGAGGGAGAGTGGGCAGTGCTGGCGTAAGCGGTTCTGGAGAGGGAGCTGAAAACTCATATTGTGTAATCTGTTCAGCATGTCCCGCATGGCTCAGAGACAGGACAGTGGGACAGCTGCCAATATTCATGCCAATATTTTTTTTAATAGAATGTATGCCAAACCTGTATTGATAAAGCTTTGGCAGTCCGCACAAAAAATGAGAGACTGACGTAAAGCCAGCACGACATAACTGCGTAGTGAGTGCATTTGAATATTTGTGTGTGTGCGCGCATGTTGGAGATAAAAGGAGAACTAAATAACGAAAGAAAGGGACAGAGAGACATACTTAGAAACCAGACAGTTTAAAAAGCCCTTTTTTTCCTCTTCTCCAACACACAACTTCCCTCTCTTAGACACTCCCTGAACAGCCACTGGAAAGATTACTGGAAAGAGAAATACTGTGAAACAAGTTAAACCTCTTGCATAAGAAAGCACAATCGAGCTCAACAAAAAAGACATGATTTGCCAGAAATGTCAAATTGGAGAGAGTGTTTAGCACTAGGGTTGCTCAAATATTAAAATTCAGGAAAACCCTAAAAACCTTACACAAACACTTTGTATTTAACAAAGAATCATGAAAAAAATATATACTCAACAGTATTAAATACTGGTAATAATATTTTTAAAAAAAAATCTAGAACAGTAAATCAGCATACTGGAATGATTTCTGAAGCATCACGTGACACTGAAAACTGCAATAATGATGCTAAAAATGTAGCTTTGTTCAGATGAATGCATTACATTTAAAAATATATTTGAATAGAAAGCAGTTATTTTAAATAGCAAAAATGTTTCACAATATTACTACTTTTCTTGTATTTTGGATCAAATAAATGCCTGGTGAGCAGAAAGGAAAATATTTTACTGTTCCAAAATTTTAGACTGGCAGATTATGTATATAATTTTAAATGTATCATTTAATTATACAGTATATAATAAAAAAAAAAAAAATCCTAAATGAAAATAATTTTCTACAGTCATTACTATGATCATAAAAAAAATTCTAAATAACCTAATAAATCATTCTAATATTCTGATATTTTCAGAAAACTTTGATCAAAAGAAAGTATTATAAAATTATATTATACATTATATGTCTGTCACTTCTGACACATTTTAATAAAGATGTGAATCTCCTGTATAAGCCTCATTCATTACCTGCTCTCCCTTACAACTCAAAGTATACACAGTAAAATTGCTGAAGCAGTACACTTTGAAAAACCATTTCACTCATACTCCCCGTTCTGTCAAAGGTCTTTTGTATTTGTGTTATTCATGTGCTGCACATGGATAAAAAGAAGATTCAAATATAGACAGAAAATGTAGGCCTAAAAGCACAGCATTCAAAATAAAGCAGAAGCTTAAGAAAAACTAAAGAAAGATGAAGGAAGAATGGAGGTTGATGATAGAGTTTGAGCTGTGTTATGGGTGGAGTGAGGGTGGAGAGCTTATCCTCCGTTTCTGATTAAATCATACAGTACTGTGACGCAGCTGTGTGTGTGTGTGTGTGTGTGTGTGTGTGTGTGTGTGTGGAGAAGAGAATGAAAAAGAGAGAGAACGAAGTGGACAGTATTTTACCAAATCTTGGCTAAGATAAACTATCTCTGCTGTAAAATTTGCACGCTCAATCAAATATTGTTGCATTCAAAATGGAGGCCCGGTTTCTCTCTGGGCGGTTGGTGTAATCTGTCCTAACCTCATTTCCAGCAGGCATCTCCATATCTTTAGCCCTGCAGAGTTGTGAAGCAGCCGCCGTCCCTGTGGCAACACTGAGATGCATGCTTTTCTTATGACATCACCACTGTGTCCATTGTTTAGCATGATTATTAAAGAGGAGCTTGAGCAGCACCCCTAAAAATTATTAATGGCTTCCGCGACTTTAAAGCTCATAGGAGCTTAGTCTGGCCAAGCTGCCTTACTACCCGCCTTCTGGGAGGTGGGCTTAACCTGCGTCCATCAGATGCCTCTGTATACTACTGGATGAATCTACAACCATTCAGACCACTCATTCCGATGACGTATGCGTAGCGACGGAACCTGAAGCCACCGTAACCAATTGTAGCTAGCTTCATTAAGGCAGTAGGAAAATGTCTTTACTTACTTTAAGTACTTCTGCTCCGTTTTCAAAAAAACCTGTCATGAAAATTTCTCAAAACAGCTGCAACAGAAGAGTCGAACGATTGTTGCTGCTCGGTACACGGCATGTTTGAAAGCCGGAATGGTTACCGGTCGCAGAACTGCTGCGTCACCCGCCGCAGTCGAGCTTGTTTCTCATTGGTTCCCACTTTTTTGGGAATCTGAAATGCTCTAAAACAGCAGCTTTGCCAAACTAACTTTGCTCGCAAAATTAATGTAGCATCACAGGAAGTATGGGCGGGCCCAGGCTACCTAAAAATCTGTGTTGATAGGAAATCTGTTGAGCATATCTGTTGATAGATAGTATCTTTGCATAAAGTAAAATATTATTGTCCAGCTCATCTGCTAAATGCAACTACAAAGCATAGAGATATATCATCCCCTGAAACTGTATGTATTGTGAATTTGACTTGACTTATCAATGCCTAATCAATCATTAAAAATTATGTAGTGAACAAAATAACAGCAGTACCAACTTAAATAGCTTTATGTAAAAAAAATGTCTGTGTGGGTGTTGCACTTTGTCAGATCTCTTTCTAAGGGCTACTAAATCAAAAACCAGGATGTGACCTCATGCGTGTCCTTCCTGCCTCTGTGCTATTGTCTGAACGGTCTTCTCAGAGGAAGCTGGACCACAGGGGCTCGTTTTCAGCAAGTGAGTCCGGTTGAACGTCTGGTAATTATGATCTCTGTGCAGCTGTTTAGAAAAACAATATACTGTGAAATCCATGCCACCTCCCACCAGAAACAATCTGCCTCACAATGCGCGCCGCATAAAACGACAGTCGTTTTAGCATCTGACGCATCTCTTTCGCCACGTACTGCAGTTAATTACCGCCGGCTGACCGCTGAGATCGCTGCTTTTATACGAATACGCCGTTTCATATTAGCTCGCAAGAGTGTGTTACACTTCCAGGAGCAATAGTTTCCCACAAAGACAAGCAGATGTTCGCAGACTGTACGCTGGCGGGTTTGATCAAGCTATTAGCAGCCACAGCGAGGGAAGGAACGCTTTCACAATCAAGGGTATTTTGAGACATGAGAGCAGATTGGGAATTGAAACCAAAATTGAGGTGAAGGCATATCAAAGTCATCGCTCAAGTTTCTTTCCAGCGATGTTGCTCTCCAGTCCCACTGGCCTAAATAAATGATCTCATCTATTCAACAGTCAAATCTACAGTAAAACTATTACAGTTAATGACGAACAAAGGGAGGAAGAAGTGGGAGATTTCGATGAGACAGATGCATCGTTTTCCTCATCCTTCGCAGGAGCCATTTCCTATGAACCCGTTTGTCTTTCCTTCATTCGCTACCTGTCTGTCTTTTCCACCCGTCTTGACCTGCAGACTGGATCATTAGCCACCAGAGCCCTTGAAACAATTGTCCCCCCCGAACCCCTCCGTTCCTGCTCTCCTCTAAAATATTCATAAGGACAATTAGGAGTTCCGATAAGGCAGAGAAGAGAAAGCAGAGAGGGTAGGTCGTGCCAGCAGGACGTCTGTTCTGTAACACTCTATACCCCTGCCACAGAGCAGGGCTCATCAATCTGTGAGAGCGCACCTCTCCTCACGCACTTCGCCCCCCTGAAAACCGCCGGCCTTGACCGCGGCCTTGATACTCACATTGTGCGGTGCGGTAGGTCAAAGGACGGGGCGCAGAGGTGACAAATGGGCTGGCAAACATATTTAACAAACAACCCTGTGGGCTTGTGGTGGACTGATTCACACACGCATTTATATATGAGGTGGTCGGTGGTTTTGCCTTTTTTCAGGTCATCAACGCTGAACAATATAATTTCCTGAACTCATAAAGCACTCACAAAGTGGTTTCTGGTTGACAACTTGCATGTAAAAATGTCAAGCAAGCCGTCTTTGATTAAAAAGACACTGGATACAGGTACTGTAAGCACACCTACAAGTGTCTGTAATCCTGATAAGCCTTTAAGTGAAGCGCACAGATGCGTAATGATTGTTTAGGCAGATCTGAGATGAAACTTTACTTTGAATGCATGGTTGTCTTTCATGGAAAGACGACGACAAGCCCTCCTACACATGACTCAGACAGCGCAAAACTCTGGTTTCCATGGAAAGGGAGGGCATTATGGGAGAGGTTATCACTTTACTCTTCAGTAAACCGCATGTTCTGTGCTGTGTTGCTGTCCTAAAACTAATTCAAGCGGAAAGGAAGAAACAGAGTAGGTGTATATTTCTTCGCTTTGCCTGCATGCACATAACTCCCCGGATCATTTTTTTTTTTGTTTTGCAATTGCAGATTGGTTTTGTAAAATTAGGTACATGCAACCTTAACACATCTGAGACATTTGGGAATGTGTTAGACATAAAACTTTCTTTGAAGTCAAATTCGTGGTGAGCCGCCAAGTTTTTACTATGAATCAAAGCATATGCAAAAACCAAACCATAAGCAGTGTCAACTGATTTAAAATCCTTCCTCAGGCGGTCCACATCACCACTGAGATCAGTTCAACCCACTCCTGCACAGAACAAACAATGAATTGCTGAAAGTGAAAGAATTTTAATTGAAAGCATAACATCGCTACATGTGCCAGTTCCTAAACCCCGAATAATAATTTCACCAAACTCTGTACCCTCTACATCACAAATCACGCCGGAGTAAGTAAACATGATCTTTCACTTCGCCGCTGAAATCATTACAGAGGCTATCTGGCCTTACGTCATCTGAGAATAATTCATGGCTGAAATCGGTAGACACGTGCCAGATCGCTGAGCTGGGAACCATGGAACAGTATCTGAGGTACTGTAGAAAGAGAGAGCGAGAGAGAAGGTCCCATTCTTGCTCTTATTGAATTACATTCAATCATGTTTGCCGTGTTGGAGATCCTTTTCCCCCCTCCCACCGGAGCGTAATCAATAGCCAAAGAGGACACTTCCATTAGCTTTTGCGCCTGCTATCTAGGGACTGATTCTGATGGTAACCAGGAAAAAGAAAGGAGAGAGGAGAGTGGTTTGTTAAGTTCAAGTAGACGGGCCCTCAATTTTTTGTTTCCATTTACTGCATCTAAACACTGACAATGACTGAAAACCTCTTATCTGTGACAGTTAGGACAGTCTAGCCCCAATCTCAAGAAAAGCAATGCTCTATCTGTCCCATACTGACCTTGAAACTGTCCCCTATTTAGAAACTGTTGCTTGTTATCGTTGGTTGTCATGTCCATACGGCATGTATGAGAAATTTTAGAAGAATGTAAAGATGTCTCACAAAGATGTTTTTTTCCTGTTTGTCAATCAATGTGATGTTTTTCCTGGAGGACCTCAAGAACCCATCAAGAAGAGGGCAGGCATGGATCTGTCATGGGCACACCTATCAGGACTTAACAGGGCTGAGAGCACAAGGGTGAAGACTACCGCCAGATGTGGCTGCTCTAGTACTCTTTTCATACTGCTATGCTGCACAAAGACTTGAGAAGACAAAGAAAACAAGGAAAAGCAGTCAACAGTCACCTTAAAGACGCCAATTTAAGAATAAAACAACTGAATGATAGCACGTGTACAAACTTCCAGCTATGAAGCGAAAACATTTACTCAAAAACAAATAAGTAAATGTAAAATGTATTTATATATCCACAATAGAAATAATGCATATATTTAGTGATAGCAGGACTATACAAATTTAAAATTTGCTATCAGTCTTGACTGAACGAATGGTTTTATTGATTTTTGTTCATTACATTAGGCTATTAGCAGATTAAACTCAATAATTACTTCAGTTGATAAACTGGCCTTTAATAAATGGTAGGAGCTATGATTCACTGTTGAAATCATGGCATTACAAGACCAAGCTTGGGTGTCTCTTAAATTCATGGGAAATGTTTCCAAGTCAAATAACTGTTATTACAATATGGACAATCTTTCAATGTTCATAATCTCACAGTGGCCAGATATATAATTTGTCTCATTGCAAGTAAAACCATTATAGTCAGTTCAGTAGTCACAATATGTAGGCAACTGGTTGTGGGCCAGATCGAGGAAAATACAGTGGGTATCAATTTGCCTAATGTTCCTCTAAAAAAAAAATCTACTACCTAATAGCACTACTCTAACAAGGTGGACAACTATTAGTATCAGCTTCAGAGAACAAAATGAGAATAAAACAAAAATGTCCCCTTAACTTAATACGTTCGTAAATCCTGAAGTACAGACTTACTGGACAGCATTGAGATGCAAACGAGAAACAGCATATTTATCCAGTGAGCTAAGAGTGAAAATGATAGTTCAGAATTAGTCATTCATTTGCGACGTGCTTCATCCCCCTCTTGTTTCCTCTGTGAATGAGCACCAGTGTTATTTGCTCAGAGTCAGCGCGTCTATGTTCAAGCACTTGAGATTAGAGCCTGCCTCATTAGTCTCATTGGAGACTAATGTTTACCAAAGACCCACCTCGCTCTGGGCCTTTTGTTGCTTTGTATTCTTTTTATTTTAGCCTCTTGAAGAAGGCCTGGTTTTTAAATGAAAAATATCAGTCTTGATAGAAAATGAGAGAGAAGGGGGTGGGTGGGCGGGGGGGTGAAAAAAGAGGTTCTGACGTCAATGAGGCACGACATGTGCTGAAAACAAGAATCTCTTGGCAGTAACCAGGTAACAAGCATCATGCTCAAAGGGAGCAGGGACGTTCTCAAAGAGCACTGCGAGAGGGTACGAGACCGGTGCGCTTCAGGGCTTCATGTTCATCAATTCATCACATGAACCCTAGTCTTTTAAATGAGCTCTACTAAATGATGTATCATTGATTATATGGCTGTGTACAGTCCATTTTCCACTTACGTGGTTGCTGGGAAGCATAAAGTTTGGCTTGATGTGGGACGCGGCCTTCCTTTAAATCCTGTAGGGCTGGGCGGTATACCTTTTCATACCGAATACTGGTGTTTTTTTTATGATATTCATTTTTTATATACCCCAATATCGGAGTGTATGCGTACAAAGCATTGGGAACACAAAGCGATGGAACGTCCCGCCGCGGGTCATTGTTTGAGAGGGGGATTGCTTTGCAGTGGTACCAAACAAGCTGTATGCGTCTGCATGAGAGCGGTGGAAGCACGGCCTGTGTGTGTGTTGAGCGGTGAACAGCATGGACGAAGAAAATAGGTGCGTTCGAGATGCACTACACTAGCCGGCTGGCGAGAGCTGCCCCTTGCATTCGAGGGAGGAGTAAAGAGGCGGCACTTCTAGGTTTCCGTAGCGTGCTGAATCAACGTCATTATGGCAGACCACGCATTTTTTTCCTTGATCGTAGCGGAAGAACTGAATGTGATTGAAATTTTCATAATTAATGTTTTGTTTGAATATCACATATTCGATATAAAGATTGATTACCTACAGGACATTTTAATGAAAAAACACGGTTGTGTGAAAAAAAAATCTGACGTTGACAAAACAACCATCATATCTAAATGTTGTCATCTAGTCAGCAATGGAAAAAAAAAATACCGTCAAATACCGTGACATCGATATAATTTTGAAAAATACCGTGCTATAAATTTTTGGTCAAACCGCCCAGCTCTACTTTAATGTGGCACATCCTTTATATTCACTTCTGGGAGGGATACTATAAGTAAAAGAGAAATATTCTGATTCTTGCCTCTGATTCTTGCTGGTCTCTGTTGTGAGGTAAACACCAAACTGTGTTTCCACAGCAACCTGGTCACACTTAACATGTGAAATAGAAAAGAACAACAATTACCACGAATTCAGACCTTGCATCTAGAGAGCTGTCAGAGACGCAGGGTCTTATAAAGTGGCTATCAGAAGAATGAACCAAATGTAGCTCTTTGTTTCAGAAGAGAGAGAAAATGGCTTGTTCCAAAGAGGGGCTGTGCTCTTGTTCTAGACTGAAAGCCCAGAGGAAAGGGAGTCCTTGTCCTATAAAAAAGGGCACTTTGAAAAGCTGCAGGAGGCTTAATTCAACACCATTATTGTTGCAGCTCTTAGTGTGGTATATTAAGACAGTGCTTTTTTAACCTGACGTGTGTACTTCACTCCAGTAAGAATAGACCATTCATTTAGAAAACTTGACTTTTTCCACCAGGCCATCGAAGAGTAAATGTTCCATGCAAATTAAAAATACAATGTGATTGCAAACCAAAATTCTCCTTTTTTGTATGATACTGTCCATTACTTTATACTGTCCAATCCTTTGGTCAAAGTCAAACTCTTTCTCACACTCTCGTACAAATATCAATTGCATCTTAAAGAAAGGTTTTATTGCTCAGATGTGACCCTTTCAGAATTAATAGAAGACTCGGTTATGTTTCAGTTAAGTATCAACGTCTTAGATTTTCCCCCTAAAATTTTTTATGAGACGTAAAAATAGAAACAAACATGATACTAGGTGAAATACAGTAAGAGTGTAGACCTATTAAATGGCTGTGAATGTGTTAGCTAAGCTTATGTGTTCTTGTAAGAACTTGATTAGAAATTGATTAAAATAACTGAACTCTGACTGCAGACATTGGTGTCTTGGAAAATCTGAGCAAAGAATTCTACATAAAGCACTCTTCCGAGCAATCACAACTGTCTCCATTCATTCTCTGTGTAATTTCAGTGCTGTGTAGGAGAAACAAATGTCTGTAGTACTTGTCTGTAGAAATCTTCATTCTTGCCATAAACCTAAACATTTCTGATTCCTCATATTGTAATTAGCAGAAATGACAACACCTTTCTCCAGAAATACCAAGACTATGCTTACTCAGAGAAAGGAGTGTTTGTTTTTAGTGGGCAGATTGACAAAACAGGTGAACTGTTGCCACAGTTTGGTCATTGATTTACCCCAGTGATAAGAAAACAATTCTACTTGAACTATTTATTAGGTAAACCGCCTCCTTAAGATGAGGTCAAACATTCCTTATAAAATCTTTGCGTACAAGGTCAAACGCAGAAGGCTGTGTGTTTGAAGAACTTTCATTGCTAACCCCAAACATGCATGCAAGAACATCCTGTAATGAAAATATCTAACAACCTCTATGTGACTCAACGGTGGATAATTATCTTTTGTAAAACTATAAAACAGAAACAATTGCTTGTACCTGAAGCATTAAAACAGCTGCTACATTATCAGGATGAAAACTCTGTTAAAACTTCCATCATTCAGGTTGTACGTCAAAAGAATAGCTGTGAAAATAATGACTAAAGAGTCTAACTAAACTGTTAATTCAATTATCAACAAATTGAAAATACATCAAACCACCCAGAACCCTCTGTAAAACTCTTCATGAACACGCCAATGATTATACTGAAGGATCTACGGTGTTCAGGATGTATGAAACCACAACTATAATTTGCCAAAAAAAGTGACCCAGTTACAATGAGGGCAAAGATTTTGTGGTCAGATGAGACCAAGATAGCATATTAACCAAAATTCAAAACGATGTGCCGCAACTTGCCATTCACACCTCAAAAACACTGTCAGTGATGTTCGGTGGGAAATCAAATAAAAGTCAGACTAATAAAATACGTCCTCCTTAATGTACACAACAATTAAAATATAGGGTTTAAGCTCATTATTAAAAATCATATTGGAAGGATATTGGAGCACATATATCAGAAAATCCTAAAGAAGACACATTTCCTTTGTGTCAATACTGCTGACATTTTGGTTTGACTTAATAAGCACTTTAATATGAAGACAGCTAGATGTGAGAGTAAGCAGTGGAATTAAAAAAAGTAAAAAGATAAAGAAGGAGGAGGGAATGGATAAGAGTGGCAGTAGATGAGACATTATAGACCAAGCAGTGGGAATTGAGAATAGACTGAAACGGAGATCGCTGAAATGAAGTGATATGTTTCAGATCATGAGGGAAATTAGACCAGATTTAATAAGTAGTTTATCAAAACAGTGTGAAAATCAGATACGAACAGAACTGACAGCTGCTAAACAGAGACAATGAAGATAACGAAATTGATTAACTTGTCAAAAAATCATTTATTTTATTATAAGTAAACAGTTTTTGGATGACCTTTGAATGCAAAAAAATCTATGGAGGGAGTACAAAACAAATAATGGCATCATTTCTAAATTTCTATTTCAGGAAAAAGTGTTGACGCTGTCTGTTTCATTTAAAGAGCCATCCAAGGAAGAGTGGAGCAGTGTAACTGACCATGCATCCCCCCTCAGCCTTTTTAAATGTCAAACACGGCTTTAGCAGATCACACAGTCAATCTGGCCCCTGGCCAGCCCAAAGTCAAGCCACTAAGTTAAGCGTTTGCCAATTAAAATGCAATCTTTTCTTGCGTGTTGTCATCTGTGCATATCAAACGCAAATTAGTCCTCTGACCCCTTTTGGATTAATCCTCGCAGACTAGGTTAATAGTCCAGAACCGTAGGGGTCGTTGTCCGCGCCAGAGCGTGAGGTGAGTGGCGTCATCGTGTGAGTGAGTGATCCCTTAGTGGCGTGCATGCCAAAACCTCAAGGAAGGACTTTAGATGCCACTGGTTTCAGACTTTGCCCTATCGCTGGATGAACTTTCAAAGTGACCTCATTTAATTAACAGTGTTGAAACAATGACATATTCGAAATAAAAAGATGGACTAGGTCAAAACGAGATAAAATAAGTGTGAAAGATCTTATCCCTGGGTTGTCTATTCTAATAGTTTTGAATGATAACATCCTGATATCTTGAGCAGAAAGAGCTTTGTTAAGTCTGGTTTCCCCACATAAGGCTGGGCAAATGTGATTGGAAGGACACTCAGGCCTGTATATGGTGCCTGTTAGTAGGGCTTTATTATCTGGGTATGTCACCGTTAAAGATACCAGCACTCCAGCCCTGATCTGTCTCTGAAACAGCCCAGACAGGCCCCTCAGAGACACGCTACCGCTAATGTTTGGAAAATGAGCTTAGCAGCTAAGTCTTAATCAACAGGGCCATATAAAAAATACTCCCATTAGACTGCCACCTAAGCCTGCTAAGAGAGGGATGAATTTGTCATTTTCAAGGTATTAACAACACATACTGAGGAGACAACCGAGTTCTCTCTTCATTACAGCAGGCTAAAATGTTGACAAATGTAAAAGGCAATTTCGGAACGTCGCTTAGGAAACAGACAGTTCCAGTTCTGGAAGCTGATTGGTCACCACAACAGCTATAACACTTATATGACTGTGCAGTACCTGTGGAATTGTTTTATTTTATCTTGCCACTTCAAAGATTAAAAAAAAGAATTGTTATCACTTGCTATTCCAAACCTGTATGACTCTTTTGTGGAACATAAAAAATAAAATGATTTTTATTTAAATTAAAAAAAAAAATAAAAAAATCTGTAAATGCATATAATATGACAATTAATACAAGGACATATTCATTAAAAGTGACAGTAAAGGGACTCGATTAAAAAAAATTAATCTAATTAATTAGAAGCTTTGTAATTAATTGTAATTAATTAATCAAAATTATTCGCATTTTAATCGCATTTAAATATTTGACCTGAGAACAGTGAGAAGTTTTTTCATATGGATTTTTAGTATACCATTGAATAATGACTGAATACATAAGCT